>DWJK01006970.1:0-10155 GCA_018248815.1 Croniades pieria auraria
CTATTTGTTTGATTTTATTTATTATAATTGAGATTAGTTTGTTGCACCACCGTAGTTCTTAAATGCAATCGTTAAATTTAAATCAAAACAATGTTTTTTCTGGCAGGTATTTACGTAGTTAGAAATTGTTACAATATACTTTACAACGAATTTACTTAATGATGTCTTTAATTGACAACAAATTAACATTATATACAAGTAACTTATTATAATAACATTTTATTTGATTATGCGTTACGATTAGTTGTCAATCAATTTCTTAGATGTATTATGATTAACGATTGTACTTTAGAACTTTAGAACTTTTTTTTACTAGTAGGTACTGCTAACAACAATAATTTTAGACCTTACATGTATAATTAACGCATAAGTTCTAAAATTATTGTTGTTAATGGAACGAACGAAACCAAGAATGTTTACTTCACTGTTCCTAAGAACAAAGTAATATATACTTTTTCTATTCTCGTGAGATCACGTTTATAATCAAATTTTGATTACAAGCAGTCTTTCATATACAACGTTGTTGTACATAAAATAAATAGGTATATTGTTCCGAATATTACTTTGCTGAGCCTAACTGTTAGGAATGAGAAGCGTTAAAATAAAGCACTATCGGCAAGTCAAGTTCACTGAGCACTTGAAATAAATTGTTGTGTTAGTCCCAAATTAAATAGGGTTGCCACGTACATAATTAAATTTTCTGTAAAGATGTAAGTTACCATTTTCTCTTAAAAATCGTTCATAAAATAATGGTGAAGTGTGTTAATGTAAGTAAATATATAAAAGAATTGTAATGTCTAAATATACATCTTTTTAGCACTATAACAGTGACTGATAAAATCTGTCATTTAAGCATTTCATCCTTCATCAAACCTCTATTGCAAAATATTATTATTTCGCTAACAAATGCCAGATATCTGCATGCTTAATACATTTAAATTATTTTTGTAAGATTATTTTTTGAAGATTTGGCTAAATAAAGAACTAAATAAATAACTCAAAACATGAATCTTTTTTATTTGAACATATGCCTACATAATGAGTGGAATTGGCCGTAACCTACTGTCGACACGCCATATGTTCTGTTATAGAGTCATCGGTCTGGAGTTAGGTAGAATTTCAGATTTTTTTAGATTAAATATATAATGGCCATGACTAACATAAAAAACTACAAATTTTTTTGTGTTATATTTTTAAATTTCAAAACGTAACAAAGCCTGTAATTCCTGAAGGGGTAGGCAGAAGAGTGTGGTACACTTCCACCTTTCATCAGCTACGTTTACGTCCCATGGAATAGGTGGTCGGCCTATTGCCATACACCGGGCACAGATCCAGACTCCAAGTCACTACTACAAATTCTAAATTAGAAGAATCCTATAGTACCCGACCCTGGATTAGAACCTAGTAGGTACCTCCCAATCGGCAGTCACGCTTGCAAACACTCGACAAACGAGGCTGACTTCGTTTTTTTAATTTCAGTTATTTAATTATTATATTAACTTTGAAACATAATACGGTATCATCGAGATCCAGGGGTCGTTGGTTCAGTTCCCACCCAGAATAAATATTTGTGTGATGGGCCCAAGTATTTGTTCTCTGTCTAAATTTAAGTATATGTTTCAATATGTATATATGTAGTTTTACAGCCGTCTGTTTAGCTTAATAATCCTTGATGCTAACTTTGACATCAGATGGCCGCGTGTGAAGATATTCCAAGATCGAAGATTATACTGACATTATACCGAAGATCGAAGAAGATTATTTAATTGACAATAGCATAAGATCCCAATTCTATTAGCTATCATCAACAACCTCTGGATGTCCATTGCTAGGCATAGGTCTCCCCTAATCGGCGCCACTCCTTCCGGTCCTTGGCCATCCGAATCCAGCTGCTTCCCGTTGTCTTCTTCAAGTCATCACACCACCTTATAAAAGACGACCTATGCTCCTTTTACAGAGAGATGGCTGCCGCTCGATGACATTTCTTCTCCATCAGTTAATTTGAAAAGTAGTTAAAATATATTTTTATACATAAACATTACAAACCGTATAATAATTAATACTAATATAAAAAATTATAACAAATTAATGGAAAAAATTGACAAGATCCATAAATACTAATTCTTTTTCGATAATCTGCATTTGCCAGAGTCCTGGCAACCCTGACCTACTTCCGATCTATTTCGTATGTTTACCACTTGAGTGCAACATTAATTGCGCATTCAGCAATGACGTCATGTCCGTTTGTAAAAATTTTATCGTTTTGAAGAGCAGATCTGGACTGATCTTCGAAACGTTACACTCGTTAGCTCCTTTGCTATATACATACATAAATATATTAATGATATTGCTGGGCACGGGATTTTTCCGTAAATATGTCATCTATATGTGGCAACGTTACAAAGTGAAGTAAACCTTCATTTTTTGCGTTTTCATTGCGAAACTTGGGTTTGATCGTTTAAAATATTAGTTATTCGTTTATATTTTACAACGCTTTGTGATATAATAATGTGAGAGAAAATTTAATTTAAAGTATTTGTGAACTTTGACATTAAACCTTAAAAAATAATTACAACTGGCCATCTTCCTTAGTTAATTTTTTTTGTTTAATTTTGCCACTCACATAGTATATTTACACCGCTTATGTATATTTTTTGTCGTATTCTTTATTCAAATTTAAATTCCTAAGAGAAATATTTTAAAATTTGCTTACAATTGGCCAGTATTATTCAGGAACACGCTTGTATCGTGAAATTATACAATTACTTATTCATACTTAAACAATTATTCATACTAACTCGGCCATTATCCAAATAACGTACAGACAAGGACAGCCACTCCCGGTCGCTCCCAGAACGCGTCATGTCATGGAACTTTCTAGTAATCGCGTTTTGTCCTGTGAAATTCGTGTACAGAAGACGGCGAAAGTTTTGAAATTCATTTCCAATTTTGAAATGTGAAAAAACTAATTCTTTTTTTTAATGAATGTACTCTTAAAACGTACTGTAAATATCTTAATATTTAAAAATATTCTCTTCTGTATAATACAAATTTCTCGATATTGATGAATCGATATTGCCAATGGTATTTAAGAAAAAATAAATTTGACCAGATATTTCTTGTTTAGTCACGATTTGATGTTTTCCGACGTTGTAAAACTATATCCTCATACCAGATCCCTGAAGAAATTAGCAAAAAACACCGAATACCGAGTATTCCTGTCCTTCCTAACCTGACCTGCTTATCTCACATTCATAGTTGACGTCATAGACATACGCCAAACTAACCAACTACTGACACCGCATTAGTATCTGACCTATTTAATAACATGATTTCATCAATAACTCTTTGACAACAATGTGATTGATGAAAGAAGAAGAAGAAACTTTATAGAATCGTAAAAATGTTCAATTGCGATAATGAGCGAAAATATTTTGAATAGCCCACCGTACGTCGAGGTCGCGATGATGGCATGGTTAGCACGAGGTGCGGTACAAAATTGATTAGTTGGCTTTAATTAGTATTGCTCGCCTTTGTTTCCCATTTCCATAAAATTGAGAATATAACCTGATAGCAATCTAGGACACGACCCGAACGTGGCGACGGCCTTCTTACACGAGTTTATACGCCAATCTGACGCAATATCAACTAGAAAAAACCTTGAGAGTTGTTATGTAAAAGGAAGATCAATTTCTTTAACAAACATTGTCGAAAATACCATTAGAGTAATGATAGTATCCATAAAAACTCCGTGGGAATAATATTTTTTCACCCCCCAGAACGAGCAATGTTTTTACACATTTTTCACGGGAAAATAAAATTACTCTTGGGCACAAGAAATGAGACATGCTTTTGAGAATGATCTTCGATCACAGTTCTTACAGCTATGTTGTTTTGAGAATCCTTAAAGCTTAATAAAAACTCGTGCTATTGGAAGTGCACAATTATCATGACCTGCTATTTTTACAGAAAAAAGTATTGTAACTGTGAATGCTAATTTCGATAAACTATTATATACCAACCCTAGAATCCTTAACTTACCAATCCAGAACAGGAAGCGCCTGATTTTACAGGAACTAATTATCCTAATTAGATATTATCAAATCATTCAGCAACAGGTGTCGGAATGGCTAATAAGGTAGCAAGGTTACATGAGTCATTTGCGCGTATTTAGTGACAGAATCTTGACGCGGTCTTGATTTTTAATTTATCTTTTTACGTCATTAACAATGACCTCTTAGATCGAATCTTTTTTAACTTTACAAAAACTGTTACAGTGTTGAATCATATCTTTATGACAAATTATATCTAATTTTCATTAAGCACAATAATATCTTTGAGATTTTGATGGATTGAAAGGGCATATTCTTATATTTTTAATAACGTTCTTAAAGAGTCACTAACGCAATTTTATTAGAAAAAAAATTTCTTCGCTTATTTGCTTTTAAACATTAATCTTAAAGACTTACTTCTACTTTATTAAATATTTATTTATATGCATAATTTTACATCCAGACATAGGCCTAATTCTCGCTCATCATATAAACATTTGTTATGGCCGAATCCCACAACTCTTGGCTGGACCAGCAGGCCAATAGTATTGTTGTTTGTGTTAAGATACTTGTAATTAATAAATTCGATAAACAAACATAAAGACATACACAAACACCACACATCATGTACTTAGTCTTGCCATAAATATTGTTACAAAGAAAAACTAATTTTTTTTATTGTACGTAAGATATATTACTATTACAGAGTGTTAGTTTAATACCTTATTATAAGGCCATTAAAAATATATAAAGCTTATTCGAAGTGGTCTTCATTGGCTGCAATACAGTCCTTTAAACGCTGAGCCCAGTTATCAATAGCAGCACGCACTCTTTCTATGGGAAAATTCTTCACTGCCAATCGTATGGATTATTTTAGGGACTCCTAATTATCATAGCGTTTAGAGCAAGCCTTACTCTCTAATACTGACCATAAATCATAATCCAGTGGATTAAGATCAGGACTAGATGACGGCCAGTCTTTAGCTCTGATGAAGTCCGGAACGTTCGTTTCTAACCAAGATTGGGTGGACCGAGCTTTATGACCCGGCGCCGAGTCTTGATGAAAGGACCATTCTTGCTTATTGAGCATGGTGTTGTTAAGGGGCTTAACTACCTTCTCAAGAATGGTATCTTGATACACTTGTGCCAATGTTTTGATACCTTTTTCACAAAAATATGGCTCAGTCACTCCTTCATAGCTAATACCTTACCAAACCATCACTGAAATCGGATATAGCCCACGTTTAACTCTGTTAACTAACTGGGAAGCTTCTTTAGAGCTTTCAGCATAAATACGATCACTTTGTTTGTTAAAATATTGCTCAATTGTAAAAATTTTTTCATCTGTAAACAAAATTTTTCTGTGACTTCCCTTTGCGTACCGCTTAAGTAGTTGTTTTGATTATCAGTTAAGAAATGACCAGTGCTTCTCTTATAGGCTGGCATACAGGTGGTACGAACAGTGAAGTAAAGGAGTAAGAAGATTGATAAATGTTGAGATAAGAATGGGAAATAGTATACCGCCGTGCGGTACGCCAGTAATCAGGTCAGTCCATTAAGAGCAATCTTGTCCAAAACTTACTGCCTATTGACTACGGCAGATGACGACGACAAGAATCGGAGATAGTATACCGCCGTGCGGTACGCCAGTAATCAGGTCAGTTCATTCGGAGCAATCTTGTCTAAAGCTTACTGCCTGTTGACGACCGCGAAGGTAACTTGTAAACCACGCAAGAGTCGAGGGTCCCAATCTTAAATGGAATCGGATTGATATAAGGATCTCGTGGTCGATTGTGTTAAAAGCATTAGAAATGTCAACAAGCACCAGAATCGTTTAAATGTATCTCTAGTAGGCATATGTGGACTTTACATAACATCGTTGAGATAGTCCTATATCTGTTCTTGTCATAACTGAAATAATGTAACCGTGGCCTGCGGTATCTTCTGCTGCCTGTTCTATCGCTCTTTGCCGTCTCACTACACCACGTTGGCCAGTTGCAACGGAAGAACTTAGTTCGTTTTGAGAGATATTAAAGCATGTTTGTCTGCTTGTTGTGGCATTATGCGTTGGTTGGATGGTTGACTTTTCTAAAGGGCGGTTTTATTTCACACTTTTCAATCCCGTTAAGTAAACAGCGTTAAGGCATATAAAAATATAAGAAATTACTAGCAATATTTTTCTTTATCATACATTTTTACATCTGGCTGTATGTATATCATAGTCAAACAAACATAGAAATAAAAGTATAATGAAATAAAATATAGTAGACAAATATCAATTGATGATATAAAATAGAAACGTACTGAAATGTTTCGGGAAAAATAATACATACATTTACATTTAATAATACTTTAATGTGTAAAAATTAATCATATTTATCCTAATTATTTCAATACTCTTACACATTATTAATTTAACTTTCAAAATATAACATTGTATATGAGTCTTTGAGATGTCATCACATTGAGATGCTTAAAATATAAAAGTTGGTGTAGGTACTCGTTCAGTCGCCTGCATTTAATTCGCCCATTTACACGTATAACATAGCTTAGAGTTTTCTATAATGTTCTCTGAGGTGTACGAAGTTTGCCACCCGAACTTGGTCAGAACCCTTCTCATTGCGAGAGGAGATTCAGTTGAATACTATATTACTAAATTAAAAATTATTCTCTTATATTAAACCTCAGAGGCAATCCCCCGACGATGTTCTGCACTATTGTGGTTCTTGGGTCTGATATTAATTCTCTTTTCGTTTCCGGCGCCGGCGACACGGTGAATTTGGAGAGCACTGCGGCCAGCCCAGCCATAGACTGCATCAGGCCTAAACGTTCACCTTATAAAACGAAATTAATTTTTATATAAATATATAACAAAAATAGTAATAGTAATTGTAATATTACGCCTGTCTATATTCGAGGCGTAGAAAGAGAATTATAGTACGATATATAAATAGTTAATTAAAATATGAAATTTTACGAGTAGTTACCAAAAATGCACAGAAGCACAAAAAGCTAAAATTAGAAAACAGACTATGGGAATGCTTTAATAAAAAAATAACTTACCGATGCAAGCACGTGGTCCCCCTCCGAACGGCAAGTAAACGAATTTATGACGTCTCGAAGATTCTTCAGACGAGAAGCGTTCCGGTCTAAACTCTGTCGGGTTGTCGAAGTACTGTGGGTCGTTGTGAATTGCTTGCAAGGGTACTACTATCCGTACACCATCATCAATTGTTATTTGTGTATCCGGGATAGTATATTTTCGAACGCACCTTCTCATTAGGAATCCAGACGATGGAAACATTCGCATGCCTTCCATTAAAGTCCATTCCAAATAAGTCATCTTTTTGATAGCGTCATAGCTAAGTTTGTTGTCATACTTCTCTAAAACTCGATCGATATCTTCCTGAACCTTTCGTTGCACGTCTTGATGATAAGCTAATTGGTGCAGAGTGAAACTGGTGGCTGAAGATGATGTCTCAAATCCAGCTGCGAAAAATATGAAAGCTTGGGCCGCGAGAAGAACATCATCAAATTGCAACTCAGCTGGCTCGGGTGTCCCATCGGGCTTGAAGTGCTCTAAGGAGTCAACGACGATTTTGCCTTTCTCTCTTATTTCCATCAACAAATCGATAAAATCGTTACGACCACACGGCTTATATCCTCGTTGTTTTTGAATTGAGTTTACTAGACCTAAAATGTCATCCTCAAGTTCTTGCCCGAGGAATTTAAGCGGCTTGAATATAGTGGGAAAAAGAGCTTTAAGAACGGATGTGATAGCCCTAGTATAATTGCTTTCGAAGATTCTTGCGCCTAACTGACGGAAAGCCGAATTTTCGTCATTCAGTGAGTCGGCGTCGAGTCCGAAGCCACAAGCACCAATGAAGTCCGTCGTGTAACGAGCCATGAGATCTCGGGCATCGATGACGCGCCCGGCGGCGGCCGCCTCTAGAGTACGACTTTGTAATTTGACAGCACGTTCCACGATGAGAGGGAACATCGCCCTCAGCTTACCACTGGTGAACGCGGGAGTCATGCGTTGTCGAAGCAGTCGCCATAAGTCTCCGTCCGCGAAGAACAGATTACGCAAGAGAGGCTCAACTTCCATGCCGTACGGGTTCAGTCCTCGTGGGTGGAAATGCACGAAATCAGTGACAATGAATTGTTTGATTAGGTTGGGATCACGGATAACTAGCTCGGGCACGTTTCCACGATAGAAACCGACAAAGGGCTCGTTTGGATACTTCCAATAGGTGTCGGCGGCGATCTGTGTGATGCTTTTTTGGAGAAGAAATCTTTTGGCGTCGTTGCCAAATAACGGCAAAGGCTTTTCATGCTTGACTCCTCTTTCATTCCAGTATTTGTGGTTCCGTGTACCATAAATGTAGAGAGTGACGAAGAAAATGATAAGTATAACGAAAAACATGTTGAACTATTCGGTTCACGTCCTTAAGTAATAAGTTTAGACGTCGACATTTGATTATATAGAAATGACAATGGCCACGATATCATAATTTTTGGGTAAGATAAGTAATAAAATTGTTGATTTACTATTTACAGATAGTCATCACAACGGGCTAATTTATTTTTTATCAGATAATGTACCATTTGTTGCAAGTGGTTATCGGAAAGTATGACCCATTCTATGAGGCATTCAAAAGATATTTCCAAAGTAGTAGGTACTTATTTCATATTTAAAAAGAAAAAATTTAATTTGGTGTTGTTGGTCTAATGGTTGCAAAGCGCGACTACTGACCGGTAGGTTCTGTATCATGTCAGATACTTTTGCATTTTCAAACTTGGATTTTCTAACAAATTTTCTAGTAGAAATTTCTAGTAGTGGTGCGGAGTCTGGATCTGTACCTGGTGTAATAGGCAGACCTGTTCATGTCATGTAAAACTGAAGTAGTGAAACGTAGGAGTGTACTTGACTCCTCGGCGTACCCCTTCGGGGAATACCGGCGTGATGTTACTTTTAACATTTTATAATATGGCGCAGGAGCCCATGTGAAAGTGAGGATTTTCAAAAATTTCACTTCTAATTATGTGAAATGGGAGATAATAGTTAGGAAGAAAAAACTTTCGATCTTAAAATCAGAAAAGTTGTATCGAAATTCCACTTATTTTATAAAGATAGAGGAGGAGAAAGGTACCTTTTATGACATAAGCTGAACCTAATTTCAAAACCCTTGAGGAATATCGCAAGATACTCAATGTCCCAGGCGTCTTCTGCTTTTAAGCATAAATAAAAGTTGTATAAACTTTCATAATTTTATGTACTTTTACGTAAGAACGTAACATTTCGCCTGTAATCTCCGAAGAGGTAGGCAGAGGAGTGTAGTATACTCCCATCCTTCACCAGTTACGTTTACGTACCATGAAATAGATAGTGAGCCTATGGCCATATACCGGGCATAGATCCAGACTCCGAGTCATTACTAAAAATTCCAAATTAGAAAAACCGAATGGTACCCGACCTGGGATTTGAATCCAGGACCTCCCGATCGGAAGTCGCGGTTTCAACCACTCTACCAACGAAGTATGTATGTATGATGTACGATTTCTAATGTACGATAAATTTTAAGCGAAGTGGATAGCGAGTATGGCGCCGCCGGAGATAAAGTGGTCATGACACCCGCACATCTCTGTATTGGAATTAAACATTTTAGGTGAAAAGAGTTGCTATTACCGCGGAGTACGTCATGTGGTTGTTACTAACCAAGTGTGTGTTCGCCTGCTATGGCCGGCGTCGTCGTAAAAGGAAACACGCGCTGTTGCTTAGCGGTAGGAGTGGCTGGAGCACAAATGTTATTCTACAGGCGAAGTCTTGAAAGGAGATTATACCTTCACGATTTTTATTTATTTATTTATTTATGTTGAAATGTCTACCATTTGTTTATTACAGATGATTATTTCACTTTTAGAGGCGACAGTATTGTTAGCATTTGCTACAGATTTCGAGAAATCACAATAATTGATTTGATAATATTATAGCAGTTTGACCATATTTTAGTATAGGTGAGCAAACGATATACGCAAAGTGGCTGGCAGCAGTTGGATGCGACGAGCTGAAGATCGAGCTCAGTGGCGTGCTATTGGAGAG
>DWJK01006971.1:0-10153 GCA_018248815.1 Croniades pieria auraria
ACAGAAATAACTACTCTAAACATACAGAAATAACTACTCTAAACATACAGAAATAACTACTCTAAACATACAGAAATCCCTAAATACTGTTCTAAACGAGTGGTGGGATCATTTTTTGAAAAGCAATTGTAATCAATACTTAATAAGTATTGACACGTCGTTCACCCATCATCATACACAGCAGAGCGATATCGATTTCAATCACGGAAAACCACTCGGCTCCGACGTGAAGTAAATGAAGAGTTTCTGGCAAGTGGTTGTAATATTCGGAATGCGGTCCGCGCCCGCCGGCTGCAGCTCGCGCCCGCGCGGTAATCAGCTTTTGTGCGCAGTAATTGGGTGTCTGAGCTGCCAACCGAGGCATTTATTCCCGATAAATTGAAAACTGCTTTGCGACTACACTCAGCCGAAGCTGCGGGTAGCCGTTTCTTATTATTCCAGGAGACCATTTTACGGCGACGCTCGGCGGTTCGAGCGGCGTAAGCACCGCTTGTGTCGTGCCGTTCGGTGTAATAGTTTTTTTCAGCGAATGTAACCTGTGTGGTATATTCTGTAAGGTTTGTATTTTGTGCACAAGGAAGTCTATTACACAGATACATACTCCTTTTGTGTCTTAGTAAACCGTTTGTTAATCGTTTCCTCTGAATACTATGGCGTTATATTTAAACCGGTTGTATATATGTATAACATTAATAGTACTGCAATGTTACGTCTTAAAGTGTTCATAACCCTGACATAGTCCTAGATCTGAAAAGATTTCTAAACTAAAGCAAAGCAGAGCGCGATAGAATTTTCGTCTTGATGGGGCAGGTAGAGTGAAAAATGTATGCTTTACAAACACTTTAGTGCTTTTAAGATCTTTCGTTTTCGGTTCCTATCGCAAAATTACAAAGACCATACCTCGTTACAGGCATCCAGGACGATGAAAAACTTCCTACATATTAGCTACTAACTAATTCGTCTCCATCAAATCGTTTTAATGCATAGCGATAGAGTAATCCTGTTTATATGAACTACCTCCACAGGAGCTCAGTAGTTAGATAACAAAGTCAGCGTTTAATAAACACTTACCATCAATTTCATTTAAAAGCCAGGTTCGCAGGCGGCGCGTAATTAAGACATTGTATAAAATTGTCATAATGCTAGTAATAGTCTTGCTAATGAAAATATTGTGCCGTTAGAGATATCCTCCCTCGCAATCGTAAGGCCCTCAGCGTTGTATCTGCGCGGTGGAACGGCGCCATTTACATATTTTAATAAAATAATATCGCAACTGAATCGTAACTGAGAACTTGATTTAAGTTCTTACCGCGATGAATGTAAATTCGCCACCGCCGTCGCCGCAATTCCAGATTTCAATTCTGGAATTAATGGCGGCCGTCGTGGGCCGACGCTCGTCTAATATTTGCGTCACTTCCGGGGACTCTCTTAGCGATGGATATTGAATAAATTAGTTCCAATGAGCTCGGCTCGCTGTGTCCGCGCCGGTGGACGGCTCCGATCCACTCTCCGCTGCGGCGTCGCCCACGCGAGCCCTTTTACGTCGTTACGTTATCTGGTAGGCTGTACACGCCGCCGCTTGGCCCTGCTAAGCGTGCATTAATATTGTCAATAGTTGGAGTTAGTGGAAGTGAAGTACGTGTTCCGCCTGCCGGTATCTACGGCGCGGCTCACGAGGTGAATTCGAATGGCTTCCCACTCCTCGCCGCGCCCGCCACCCCACACGCCCCCACCCCGTAACGCCCCATAAACTCGCGTCTTAATTTCAACTTTATATCTCACCGCCACTGTTCTAAGAAAATTAAGTGTGAACGTACCGTTGAAAGATTGGCAAGGGTGTTATCATTCGCTTTTACCTACTTAGATAAGCTCGTGTATTAAAAATTGATTAATGATTCAATGACATCCAAGTGAGGTCTACGAAAATTATTAAATTAATTTCAAATGTTTCGTCACGTCTTGTACCTAAGCTCTTCCTTATTCGCATTTAAAAAGTAATAGATGTTCATAAAATATTTCTCATATAAGTGAAATATACTAGGTATTTCTAGTAGTGGCTCGGAGTCTGGATCTGTGGCCGATGTTTGGCAACAGACTCACCACCTATTCCACGGGAAGTAAAACGTAACTGGTGAAACGTGGAAGCGTGCCACATTCCTCAGCCTACCTCTTCCGGGATTACAGGCGTGATGTTGTGTTTTTTGAGTAATATATGCGGTAAATATGTTATTACATTTATAGAACCAAAGATAATTTACCCGGCGTCGTATATACGGGTACACAGACACAGAACGAACATTTACATATGTAAGCACCATTTTAGTACGATATATTTTCTTTTTCATGTTTGTTTTCATAGAAAAGTGATGTCTCCGCGCAAACCTTACTTTGGATATAATCTAGTTACGGTGTAATCTCGTATGTATTGTGTTAGTGGTGTTTTTCTTGAAGTAGATATAGGTAGGTATATCTATATCTATGACTGCCGCGTCTGCTATGGCGGTTGGAAATATAACTGTTGAGCGAAAGGTCCAGAGTTCGATTACCGGTCGGGTATTATTGGGTTTTCTAATTTGAAATTCCCAGTATTCGCTCGGAGGGTGAAATTGTGCCCGGTTGGCAATAGACTCAACCTCTATCATACGGTGGGACGTATAACCACTATAACACTTCTCTGCCTAATTCTTTTGAGAAAAACAGGCGTAATATTATGCAGCATATAGATATCTGCACTAGTCGATATGAAACACTTTAAGCCGATTGAAAGCAAGGGTTTTATTCGATTTATCCGCTGAAGACGACGCTCCGGCGCTCGCTCGGCCGCAATCGCAGCGCTGATCGAAACGTCGCGATGCATAAATTAAATAGAACCAGCGACTTCAATACGCTTAAATAGCGCCATTTCCATTTGGACAGAAAGATTGCTCTTATCGGCAAAAATTAATTCATTCGAGCCGTATAAAAGCGCTTAACACGTAAATTAATCGTATCGTCGTCGGAATAGCGAGGTATTTGATGCTCGATGCTCTCTGCATACCCCGTAAGGAATCTGACGTGAAGATGTAATAAAAACAGTACATTTATTCAAATTTTGTACTTTATTCATAGGTATCAAATTTTAAGTAAAACTTAGGTAATTTACACAAAGTATTCTCGTATTTAATGCTGGCTTGTTAACGTCATCGTCTCTCTTATCATCATCATTTACTCTTTTTCGTTTCATTATTGGACACGAGTCTCCTCTGATAATGAGGCGGGTTAAGGACGCAGCCTGTCACGCTCACCAAACACGAATTGTCAGATACAACATGCCTTATAGATCATTATGGAGCACTCTAACATGTATAGGTTTTCTCACGATGTTGTTCTTAACCGTTAGAGAAAATTATATTTAATATTAAAAGTAACATTTTTGTGAAGATGTGGACGCGAATAATTGAACCTAGAACCTCTGGAATGTAAGATTTAATACTAAACTACTAGGCTGTAATTGCCAGTCAACAAAAACTACTGAAACTTTATATGACTTTCAGTTCAGTTTCAGTTTTAAGCAACTGCTGACGTAAGTTGCAAAACATAAATTAGTAAGTCGTTGTATTCGAATAAAGCTAATAATTATTGTAAACGCAAAATTAGGTGAAAACCAACGAAATAATTTAATTTCTTTGGTCACTAATGACTACCGAAATGCTATGTTCACATGGTAACTATTTATATGTAAAACAAAGGAAGTTTCCGGAAAACCGGGAATGTCTAAATATGTCCATTTAATTAAACATAGTGCCCAGGGGGATTATTTTATTGTAAAGAGACAAAGTGCGTATGGAGCCGTTAAATATTTAAAGGGAGTCATTATTACGGTAAAATATTAATTGTTACAATAATTTCTTTTAGACTTAAACATAAGTATTAAATATTTCATTTTTTCTATGTGTGTTGTCCCTTAATCTTATCCGATCTCCTTTATAAGCAATAATACCCGGAAATCTGTGGCAGAGTATTAGGTTAAAAAAACGACACAAACAGAACAGGTATTTCGCTACATTTAAACTGTATTCGGTATCGAATTTTTATTACCGACAGTCTTCCTGGCCATCCTTCAATGTCGCGTAGCATATAGAAGATTCGCGAGATTTGAATTGCATTTCTTTGGAGCGTGCTCGGAAATCCTAACTATTGACTGTTCCCGTAAATCACGTGTTTGCAATGCGGTGTTAGATTCGACATCTGAAATTTTTCGAATGGTCATTATTATTGTATTTATTTATGCTTTGTTGCTGTTGACAAAGAGCGGTCATAAAGCCCAATGGCATGTTCTACCCTCAACCCGGGTGATCCAATATCACCTGGGTTGAGGGTAGCAAACGCTTTGTAGGAAAATGTTTTGTAGGCACTCAGTTCTCTTTATCGCTATGTTTTTAATAGCCATAATAAGTAAAAAAAGCAGTATGGATAAAAGTATAGATAAAAAGCGCGTCAAACGTCGCGTCAATGCCACGCCGGCGGCCCGCCTCGCGTGCCCGCGCCCTAATGCCCGAGCACCGCACAATAGCGATTATTGGGGCAATCGGAGGCGCCCTATGCCTTGCCCCAGACGAGCCCCGCGATGCAAATAAAATTCAGAGGAGCCCGACGCCGGACAGCGCTGCCCCTCGTTATTATTCGGCTCTCGCGGAATTGCTTTTATGTCCTTAATGGAAAAGTGAGATATTTACTTCGGGTTTGTAAAAAGACCTTCCTTTTACATTTTATTATACCTACAAGTCATGGTTTAAAATTATACTAATCCAGCGGCGATTATTCAACACCATATTTGCATTATACCTCCCTCACGTACATATGTATATGGGCGTCGTATAAAAATATATTTCTTTTTATGCAACGCCATATACGTTTTTATTAAAGGAAAGTATGGCAATAAAACGCTAGTTATCAAATATATAATTACTTCCATCAATCTTTATTGGTAACAAGCGATTATTATCTATAACTGAACAATCTCAAAGACATTTGGACTGAACCACTAGTACTGCATGATTTTCTGAAGCTGGTTCAGAATATATTTGTAATAATGAGAGCTAAACTGTAACTCAATTCTCTTGGTGTATACGCATACAAAGGACATTAGTAATAGTGCTCCATTTGACGCTGTACAGGGTGTTCTACCATCATGAGTGTATGTAACATCACGCCTGTAATCCCAGGCAAAGGAGTGTAGTACACTCCCACGTTTCACCAGTTACGTTTAAGTCCCACAATGGAATAGGTGGTGAGCGTATTCCCATACACCGGGCACACATCCAGACTACGAGTCACTACTAGAAATTCTAAATTAGAAAAATCCAATAGTACCCGACCCGGGATTCGAACCCAGGACATCCCGATCGGCAGTCGCGCGTGCAGCCACTCGACCAACGAGTCAGTCAGTGTATGTTTTTTATAAAATAACCCCTTACATCGGAACATTGTATTTACACAATTAGAATGCAGTCACAATAAGATAAGCAAATGTTATTGGGGTAAGTGGCCATAAATAATGTTCAGTAGTTCCACCAGTTGGTGCAAACTGCCCCTTTAATTATGAAAATGTATGCGGAGCACATGAAAGTTTGCGCAATTATGGCATAGCCGCCGCCGCCCGTGCAGCGGCCGGCCAAGTCCTTAACTACCGAGCGCTGGCTCTACACCACTATTCAATTAGCTACAACGTCCTACGAGAAATATTCAAGATGGCCCCCGTTACCGCTCCGCTCGCCGCATAAAACATGACTGCGGCGGCAGTTGAGTTTAATATCCGTATCACGTACCAGATACAGACGTCGAGTTGTTGAAGAGTTATTTAAGAGAATAATTGTACACTCCTCTGATCATCCAAGGCAACAGGAGCTTTGGTACTGCTCATGCAGAGATAAGCGCGGGTTTGCAGCTGTAGGAGATAAGCTCAGATTTTGTAACCACGCTGGTGATTGCTGACTAATGGAGATATGTCAACCATGACAGGTCAACCATCTGCATGAAGCTAAGGCCACCACATAGAGCCGCAAATTCATATCTTCATGACGACTTTAACCACTTTGAAAGCTATTTAAATGTCACTATCGCTTGAAAATTCATGCTTTAAATAGTTTTCAGCATTAATTAGTACATAGCCGCACTCCCACAGGCCGTATTTAACGGCGCGCTGGCGCACCGCATAGTCGTTTTGTCAAAAGAAATCCACGTTAGCGAGTGCGATGTGGACTAATGCTAATTCGGAATGTACCAACTCGTTCAGGTAATTGCTACCCGTTTGAGTTCCACCTTAGCTGAAATCGCATTACTTGCTCGTGTATATATCTATGTATGTTGCAGTAAGTATTATAAATACACTAAAATAACAGTAAAGAATAACCCCCCCACAATACAAATCGTCTGTGTGAATTGCGTACAAAACGGTGGTTATTCTGACAAGTCGGGGGTCAATTACGTAGCGATAAAGTTTTTAGTGTTGCGCACAAATAGTCGATTTGGTAGCTCTGACGGATGGTCTCAAGACTGGCGCCGGCAAATGAGCACACGATAAAATTATCGTTAGCAGTAACGACATGAATAAATGCAATAGGGTGGTTCGGATCCGCGACAGAGCAAGAGCAGCGAGCAGCCGCCGACCGCAAGATACTTCAGCGGAATGTTCCTATGTCGATTCCACGTGCAAGCGGAACATACCTACGTCTTTTCACTAGTTACGATATTCTAAAAATGTCGCCCCTTCACATTGCATTTCAATGAGTTTTTATTGAAGCTCGTTAAACGTCACTCGCATCTAGAGCTAACTCGTTCCGAACACATTGTTAAACATCAATATTCGTTCGCTATAATCTCACTTCAATTTTATATTTTGCTATGAAAATATGACAGTTAATGAGCGCTAGTAAAAATGTCAACAAAATTTCTATCAACATTGCTGTACAGTACGTTCCGAGTTCTGGTCGAATTATTCATGAAAATCCACTGGCAATATCGGGTGCGCAGTTAAAACTAGTAACTGCTAACAAAAGCAAATACTGATGGAGACCATTATTATTCCCCTAACTGGCCCCCTAATTGGCGCGTCAAAATTGGAAAAGCTGCGGATCACGAATTGATGTAAATAGCACATGTAACTGTCGAATTAAAGCGCTTAAGCACCTCTGCGGTCCCGATCATTACCAGAATGTACGTAATGAACTATAGCAACGGTTATTTATGTATGGAGTATATTCGCGCGTAATTACGCCACTCGCTCGCATGAAACCAGAACCGGGTTGACCATACCATAAATATCTGCGAACCGCCGCCTAAATTAATGGTCGCATGACGTTTTCTTTTGAATATATTCAATGAGTGCGTTTAAAATTCGTTCGATACACGAATTTGTTATTATTAAACATATATATGTATGCACGATACGGTTCTGTTCCACTTTTGAATATATTCAATGAGTGCGTTTAAAATTCGTTCGATAGACGAATTTATTATTAAACATATATATGTATGCACGATACGGTTCTGTTCCATTTTTGAATATATTCAATGGGTGCGTTTAAAATTCGTTCGATACACGAATTTGTTATTATTAAACATACATATGTATGCACGATACGGTTCTGTTCCATTTTTGAATATATTTTTTTTCGTATTACATTTTTTGTAGATTTTAAAGCACTTGTTAATCCTGTAGTGCACTTCAGTTGTTCGAACTTTGCTATATACAAAATATGGACTGGAAAACAATAATTTATTAAAAACCATGTTAAAGGCCTTACTTACTTATGTCCTTAATAATAATCAACGTATTTCAATGCATTAAAAGTTATAGATAAATAATTAATATATCTCTTTAAAGGACAAAGTATTCAATCTCACGTGTTTTTATCGCTCTTTTAATTTATGATCCGCATTACAAGCGCTTTAATTTAAACAAAGAGATAATGTAGTACGTCCGCCCAAACTACTGTTTGCTTTGATTTATACGGGGCGGGCGGGCGGCGTTGGGAAATTTTAAACGTCACGCATTTATGATGAATACTCGCAATTTTCTCGCGGCGGTACCGGCGCGATAGCCGCGCTCCCTGACGCCGCCGCGTTTCGTACGGAGATACGTGGAATGAGATTTAAAAATGTCCCCATGATCCTTGTTATCGCCACAAGTAAACTCTAATAAAAAGCCTTTTGATATTTGTTAATGGCCGCCAATTAAATTCTTTATCAAATTGACAGTTTACGAATATCAATTATATTTAATCTATAGTTTCTGTCATGTTAGCGTCAAGTGAGACATTCACTGCGGCATTCGTAACATGAATGTGAGAATGATTTAATTCTTTAGCAACTGTACCGCATCACGCTACCATTGCGTCAACCTCTCACTTACGCTTTGTAAATCCTCGCGGCGAAAAAAACTTCTCTATTCACCCTCGTAGATTAGTCAAGTATGTGATGTAAGCTCGGTGTTCACTTGTCGGAGGGCTGCGAGCTCCAAGTCGGTGTCGCTGTCGCCCCGCCCCGCCCAGTGCCGGGCCTCTAATCGCGTCGTCATCGCGAGTAGGCTAGGCTCGTGTCGCTCCGCTACACTACTGCCATAAATCAGTCGACACCGCGTGATGGATGATACGTTCTGCGCGCGGAAAAAATTGTACATTATATCTATCTAATATAGTCGTAGGCAGCGATAGGCGGCTGGTGAGAGGTCTCGTTCGGAGAGGCAATTTTACCCGGATAAGAATAGTATTGTACCGGAAGACAGTCGCTCTCATTAAGGTGCTAAAAAATTGAGACAACTGACAACAAAGAAGAAATATTTCTCCCCTGAGAGTGATAGTAAACAGGGCCCGTGAGGAGCGGGGGCTGGTATCGGAGCGAGATGTCCTCCCGGCGCCACGCGGGCGTCCACCGCTAACTTTTGTTATTTTTCTAGCGCTTGCGCTGTTTTTATTGTCGCAAATGGGTTCTCTTGCCCCTCTCCTTTGAATACCTACTGGCATTATTATTTAGGACTGTGGTAAATTGTAACGGTCCTTGGGCCTTTTTTAACCTTGTACTCGTTATCTACTGCTGCATTCAGTTTTTATAGGAATAACACAAAAATATTTTAAACCCGTTATTGCAATGTACATGTATTGAATGGCCAATTATGAAATTACGAGCGCGCCACTTAAATCCATAAATATGTGAATTAATATTGCATCCTCTTTATATTCCAGTATTGTTAAGATAACATTGTTGTGAAGAAGCGAATTAAATACTTTTAAACTGTTGATTATTCCCGCAAACTATTCCTTCCCAAGTACTCTTCAGAGTGTTCGTAACGTGTACGCGGTTGCATTTTGCAACCGGTTTTTTCAAATTAATCAACTAGGAAATCTACCCGCATTTTTATACATTGCCACTGATGGTGAATTCCCACAGTAAAACAGTAAGTGGTCAGGTATTGTGAATCAATAATATTACGAAAAAGTTATTTTTGAGTTAAGTTAAACAGTTAGTGTTTAAGATCGTACCACGCAAGAAAACAGCAAAACGAACCAAAATAAGAAAATACAGTAACAGAATTCAACCCCGTTTCTCAATACAGTTTTTTGCTCATTTTAAACATGGTTCATGTTAATTTTAGTATATAATTTGACGAAAATAATAATCCGAGCCCTGAATAAATTGGTAATAATTACGAGTAGTACCTTAATCATCTATAGAAAATCAACGTTCCCAGGTCACTTATGACGCTGAACACATTAAGTATTTTATTATTAACATAGATTTGATACAATCTGTAAAAATATATTTTAAAAAATTAAATTTTTTTTTTAATTTTAGGGCTTCCTTTTATTAGACTGGCCTGTTAGAAGTATAATGTTCATGAGACGTACTCATATAACATAATCGATGATACGTGGAAGCACTACACTCCTCTACCTAACTTTTTCAACATTTTGTGTACCCCCTTTTATTGGACACGGACCCCTACTTTTAGACACGGGTCTTTCAGAATGAGAGAGTTAAAGCCATAGTTTCCCACCCTGACCAAGTCCTGGTTGATTAACATCACATCTTAGAGAACTTTCTACTATATGTGTATATATTTTTTGCTGTTTATGCCGTCTCGCTATGGAACTCTCTCCCTTTATCAATCAGACAG
>DWJK01006972.1:0-10153 GCA_018248815.1 Croniades pieria auraria
ACGTCCCATGGAATAGGAAAAGAGCCTATTGCCACGAACAGACCCGGACTCCGAGTCACTACTAGAAATCCTAAATTAGAAAAATTCAATAGTATCCGATCCGGGATTTGAAATCAAAACCTCCCGACCGGCAGTCGCGCTGGGTGTGTTCTACACGTCTCTGCCCATTCCTTAGGAGATTACAGGCGTGATGTTATGTTGAAATGCTATGTTATGAAACAATGAAGGGAAGACTTTCACTAGATGGCACAGTCCGGAATAAACATACCTGATACGGTTATTATAACTGACCCCGGGCGCAGATTATAACGAGGACTCCGTGATAAATAGTACTATTCACCTCCGCGTATTTATATTTCGTAATTAAGATAGGGTCAGTGTTATAAATTAACATTTGGTAACCCTTATCATTAAAAATTTGGTAACTATTAAAAATCTTACATCCTTAATGATATTTGTTATATCATCTCCATCACGCCGTTCTCTTACGGAGTAGATAGAAAGAACCGTGTGTTAATATTTTTTGCCCTTTGTCTCCAATTTCAGATGGAGATTGGAGAGTGCTATAAATGACTCAATGTATTCAATCTCCCAAGTAAGACTTAGTAATAAATCTTCAATGAAATATTTTTATTCATATTATATTTTCACGCCAGGCTCCTTACAGAATAGGCAGAGAATACCGTATATCTTCCAATTTTTTTACACTAGATTTTCATCTAACTGTAATAATCATTATTAAAACAACAATAAAAGTGTAATGAAAGTTTTAATGAAACAAGGAACTAGTTCTCGATCCCCTCGTGATTTGTATCAAAGCAATAAATGCGGGCTTTCATAAGCCGAGGGTAAAGTCCGGTATAAATATGACATAAACAGTCATAAGGGCAAGGATTACGACTGACCCCGGCACGAGATAGAACAGGCGCACTATGGAGATTGTATTGTTTACTGGACAAACGTAATCTGTGAATTTCAGGCGCCGCTATACAACGTGAATAAAACGAATACATTAGGTTAAATGTACCGTTTGTATTTTTAAACATACTATTTTTTCTTGGGAAATGTTGAGTTATGTTTAACATGATTATTATTATTATTTATTAGTATTATTTTATTTTCCTTTATTGGACACGGGTTTGAAAATGAGATGTGTTAAAGCCTTAGTCTGCCATGGTGACCAAGTGTAGGTTGGCAGACTTCTATAACTTAAAGAACATTACAGAGAGAACTCTAAGATATCTTTGAGGTATCTTGCCTCACGATATCTTTATTAAGAAAAGATGCAATGGTCATTAATTTTTAAAACGAACATAATATTTGAAGAATGTGCACCAGGATTTGAACCTAGGACTCTCGAATGGGACGCTGATTCTAAATGATTTCACTATCACTGCTTATTTTCATCGACAACATCAGCCAAATCCACTGCTAGACTAGACACTGCTAGGCCTTACCTAAAGCATTTTTGCCCATAATCCCCACGGTGGGCACGTGAGTTGGAAATCATAGAACACGTCTTGTTAATTTTAATAGCATTATATTTATTATCACATCAATAAAAATATCTATTAAGCCAGGAGTCCAGTAAAGAACGTATATATAACATGTATACCCATTCAAGGAGGATTACAGCTGATCTCAGAGTAAGGTTAAACTGGGACGATATTAGAACACACCACACAAACTTTTGCTATTACCGAACTATTGGTTATAAGCGACAATACCGCCAAGATATTTGAAGCTAATAAAATAACTATCGTACCAAATAAGAAAACAAACAGAATGCTTAATATTAGATTTCAAATGTTTACCTGTAACTTTAAATAGAATAAGGAATTTGAGGTGTTTTTTTAATTAATTAAATATTAACATTAGCAGGTCGAAGTTTTTGAAAGGTATACACGCACGGAACCACGCACGGAACCACGCACGCACGCATGCAAGCACACACGCACGTACGCGCTAACGCATATAGTTAGGTACTTACAACTTGTTTTGTGAACGTTGACATTGCTAATAAATTTGTTTATTACCTGAAAAAAAAAAAACAATATAGAAGAGAAAACAATTCCGGTCAAATAATTAAAATTATAAACAGGTGTGTGAAAAACATGTTATAGCTACTTACTATTTTTATATGTATTAGATATATATTTATTTCACTATCAACAATACGGTTTGTTTATTCATAAGTACAACTGATACAAATATAAACGAACATCTTTAAAAGTAACCATATTGTATATGTTTTCCACAATATCTGTACACAGCTTTATTTACGTCTGGAACAATTTATTTCCCGTGTATAAATTGTACTAGCATTAAGTTAAATATAAACGAACCGTGGCGGAACCGAGCCCTCGCGCACCTCGGGTACGCTACTGCTGCCATCTTTATTTTCATTTCCTATGTTAATACATTTTGATACTTTAATATTCCAACCTGCACAATATTCCAACCTAGCGATGTTTTGATATGAAGTTTTGAGGTAAATAGAAACGTTATTATTATATCCTCACGTCAGACTCATTATGGGTTAGACAGGGAGCATCAAGCACTAACATCCCTATCCTAAGAGACCTACTTAGGGTAATACTGCGCGCTAACCATCAATTGCTCTTGCAATTAATGCAAAGCTATGTACCGAATGGATTTGGAAAGCAATTTGAGTAGACGACGATCCGCTGGTACGAGCCGAGGGTTGCAATGGTATTATAAATTAATTACGAACTTTAGTGTTGTGTATATAGCCGTACGAGGAATAGTTAGAGCGTCTTTATGCTGTAATGCAGCAGTCGGAGCTGGATACGAAACGAGCAGAGCCATAACAGGGATTAAACTTTGTGATTGCTTGTGAGAGCGGGATGTTTCTCGAATGTTCTTACGTTGGGATCATTATCACGAACTGAAACGGGACGCCAACGGGTTGTTACATCTGTTTAGCTTACAAATATCTAAAACTTTTTAAGATAAAAAAGCTTAGATGTATCTAACACTTTTAAGGATAAAAAGCATGTCTGCATAAGTATGTGTTTATATGTATGTAGATTATCTATCGTCTGGTTACCATAACAAAGATGTCTCTCCTTTGGGATCAGACGACCGTGTACAGATTCTCTAAGATAAAAATATCGGCATAGTTTAAACTAATCACTTCGTAATGCACGTAATGGTATATTTTAGTTGCGTCATGTTCAATCACTTTCTGACTGACTGCTAAGTATAATGGACTTTCGTTTGCTTGTGAGCTCATTAATGTTTTTCTACTTAATTAATTTAATATCGTCTATGTACTATTGGTAGGATTACACTTTTCGATATTGTACATCCCTTCAATATTTACAAAATATTGTTCATACGAAAACAAAGGTAACGAAAGATAAAATATAAAATGTTCTATTGGAAAATACTATGTATTGGTCGTAATATGCTCGTAAGTGCTAGTGCTCCGAATTTATATTAAACCTGAATAGCGGATTCAGAAATACACCCAGCGCCATCTATAATCGTATAACGAAAAGTAGTCACATACCCTTTTATGATTCTTATTCAAAGACTCCTGAACTAAATCGTTTTGCAAAAGTGTTAGTCATCGCGTAATTGCGCTACATGTATAAATCTCTTCTACTATTACCATCAACACCGTCTAGAAATGTTGCTTATTCAAAATCTAATGTCGGTACATGTGATGTTGGATATTTATGAGATGTTTTAATTTATACATTTTAACACAACTGCGATATTTAAGGAAACTGAAATAACTACTGTTTTACCATTATTTCTAAACGAAATAACGATAGTCATACAGGCATAAAGAAAAAATCACTACATTTATATGATTTGTCCCCAATAACGAAAACTACAACTTTTTTCCTTAAACAGTTATAAAACTAGTTGACTACCAATGTATGACCGGAATACCAAATGACTGTTTATAGTGCGTATGTATTGCCCTTTTTCATACATACTACACAAAACACGAATTTGAAAGCTTTTAAAATGTCTGTGGTAAGTTGGTGTCGGCTAAAACAAAAAATAGTAATACAGCTTTTAAACAAATTGATATATATGAGTAGCAAGAGTTACGCTTTGTTCGCGGACCTGATGTTTATACAAAATTACATTTGGCGGAACATATTTTCTCAATTTCTGTGTTCCAAGTACTTTCGTTCGCCCACATCCCAGAATACATTTATCATTGCGCTGCTTCTATTACTGTGCCATAAAAGTACGGTAAGTTCCCCGATATTTAACCAAAAACATTTCAAGGATATGATGCGTACTTAAAGCACATAACATTACAATAGCTATATTGAATAATATTAATTAAATCTATGAGACTAGCAGCCAAAGTGGTACAAGACGCCGCATTTTCGATTCCCAACCCGCATGTACAGCGTTTGCTTAATGGGTGAAAACCTCCTGTGGGAAAAAATACCATGGAAGAACATGGAGCACCGCATTTTCTAGCAGTGGACTAATATAGGCAGTTCACGATAAGAATACTCAAACAGCAATGAATCAATAGAACGATGTACAGATAAAATAAGTTATTTCAGTACCAAAATAGCTGTCAACTGCGGACGAGTTGAATAGAGATACCTAAGTACTCGTGTAATAGTGTTGTCATACTAGCAAAATATTAATTGTACCGCCTCGTATAGACCGCGCGTGCATGTGACAAAGCGAACTAATGATTCACATCAATCAAACTGCGATATGAAATCTCGATGACAGGTTAGAGGTGAATTTCAAATGGTTCGACCTAAATTTAGCCCGGCGGAAACCTGGGTTAGAATAACAAGCGAAAAGTGGAAATTGTAACGAAAAGATAACACTGTTGATTGGCCGGTTACACTAGTATAGTGGTTAGTTCACTGCTGAGATGAGGGTGGGGATTCCGTATCCACAGGGCATGTTTGCGTGAAAAAAAATCCACGAGTAAAGGTTCCATACCCCACACGGAATGTTTGTGTGATATTTATAAAAATTTATTGACCGACCGAAAGTTCAGTTTTGGTTTCAATTTCGGCCAAAAAATAGCCAAATCTTTCGGCCGCGTCGAAAGTTCGCAGCCGTTCAATGCCGTAAGCGCATTGAGTTAAGGTTATGTTTTTCACGTATGTCATTTGGTAAGTATTTCTTTTCTTTTAACCTGTACTTCTGTTACTACTTATTTCATATCAGTGGCAATTATTAGGCATTGAACTCCATTTTGTTGAGTTTTATTTTTAAGGGACGAATAAAAGAGGTTAGGTTTATTCGATGCAGATTTTAATTTTCCTTGGATTTGCGCGTTTATAAGTACATAATTGTTATTGAATTACATTCTGTATACTTATTTGTTACTTTAACGTTATTTACCACCCAAACGATTAAATAGGTAGAAGCTAATTTTATTGTGTGAGGATAACACACAGTAAAATTAGCATTAACATTTACTTAATTTTATTTAACTACGTGGGAACGCGTAGGTATAGCTCGTGCGAATGAATAACTTAGTTATCCCGCCTTGTGCTTTCCCGTTTATCGCGCGTGCTGACTTAATAAAAAAAAAGCATGAATCTGTTTTAAATTTGCGATAAACTATAATATAAATAAAAAACGAATGCCCCGAATTTTATAAATCCGAGACAAATGGCATGTCCATGTTTATATTAAAGCTCAGAATTGCTCCGTAATTCTCCCACTTATGTTTATAACATATTTTTTTTTAAATATATTTATTATATACTTCAATGATTGTCTTTTTATTCCATTTAACTCTATTTAACTGTCGGTATAAATAGAACATGCAAATAAATGTGCAAAAAATTTTTGTGACGGTAAAGCACATTATATACTTCGGATTACGAGTCACGCAATTTTTTTTAAATACACTTGATTTCAGTATGCAATAGAAAGTTGAAATATGTTTAAGTGAGTTTCGGTTTCCGTTTCGACCGACACTAAGAGCGAGGCCGAAAGTTCGCTTACGGTTTTGCTTTCGGTTGAAAAACCTGTTTCGGTGGGACACTATAAATATAAGTACATCAGCCTTCTGGTTACCACGGTATAGAACATTGCGTTGTTTGAACTCCAATAACTGTGTGGAAATATATCAAGATCTTTATTTTAATTCAATTCTTACGCAAGCCTCAATGTTGTTACCCGTAGATGTAAAGAAAAACTAGCTGATTCACTGGTCCAATACACAGCCGAAGCCGCCGATGTAGGCAGTGAGTACAAACACTTTTACAAAACTTTTTGTATGACCAGTGAACAGTACGGGGAACTTTTGGATATTTTTACGTTCCAAAATAATGATTGTCTTATATCCGGGGACAAAATTTGGTGACAACAATTTTGGCAAACTGTTGAACTAGAAATATAAAAAAAAAAACAAAAATTAAAATTAATGCACCGTTCCTTTTTTTTCTAATAAAAATATGGCGTTTTAATACCTGTGGAAAGTACACGTGTAAAAGTTGTGTTATATGTCTAAAACACCTAACCTTTCAATTTTTAAAACTAGCCCAAAAATGAAATTGTACGCGCCTCGAATTCCCCAACTACGTTGTTATAAAATTTAAAAATATTCCTTGTCGCGATAATTACAAAGTCAATATTACAGAGTATTTTCTTACACTACCAAATACATAAATCATTATAGTCATATAAGATACAAATTAATTAAAGGAATTAAGTGATTTACTGTTCTCATTACGTCATACGCTGGGGTCCACTTGATACGTATCTATGTACATACATATGTGTCGTGTATGCATCTACGAGTATTAATGACTAGATCTCGTTCACGACACTTGATTAAACTAACGTTTGTGTATTTGATGGCTCAACTGAGCAGCTGGGAACGGGAATGGACTTGTATTGCGATGTCATAATTGACATTTCACTTACGATGACGTTGGATATCCGAACGCAATGTGTCATTTGCTGTTTCGTGTCATTTGATGTTTGAGAGCTATATTTTATGTTTCGCATTGCTACAAATTTGAATACCATAACGTGTTTCATAATAAATTGTCTTCGTTAGTATCGTTATATCATAACGCCAGGTGTCTTTCGGAGTGGGCAAAGAGCACTAGCAGCAGCAGCTAGTAGAGAGATATCGTCTTTCGGAGGTACGATATCTAAACTTCTCATTAGTATGCATACAAACATCGTGATATATTTTGTAGTGAGTATAACAAAACAATTCCTCGATTCGTGAGCTTCACAAAGATCACGAAATGTACCCGTGAAGTTGGAGAGCTTTCAGAATGGAGGATCGGAGCGAAATTAGTCTCTAAACAGGTCCAATTTCACAGACGACGCTAATCTCGCCCGAGCTACTGGAGTTTCATTAGCATTTCTGTAATTTTATCAGAGGATCGAGTGCCCTGCGCCCGCCCGCCGCTGGGTTATTTCGGCCCATTTGTTCCCAATCCTGTTTGTTTAACTAACCCAAAGTTTGCTCCCGAAATTTTATGTAAATCCACTCGACAATTTCTACTTTACGATTGCACAAACGGCGATAATAAAGCTCGTAGGACGGAGCAAATGTTTCAGCTGCACAAAGGTGCTGTTGTATTGTGGACACAACAAATTGTAGCTACGAAACAAAAACAAAAGGAAAATAAATATCGTATTGTTCTCGGTGCAGCATCAAAATAGTACTACAGACAAATTATTGCCCAACTCAAGTCTCTTGTATATTAAACATTTTCAGTTTTCTAACACGAAATAGTACCTCAACGTTTTGTTATTACAGAAAACGCTGAAAATTATTTTCTCCTACTGAAATGTGGACGGTGGCACGGGAGGTTGCCTCGTTTTCAAATGATAAGCAGGAAGTATTCGTATCAATGACACCTTTATTGAACATCATGTATGTACATAATGCTCTCGTCAACACTTTAATCGTTTCATTGTGCCATACAGTTCCCTGTCATCATTAAAGTGTTAAGGGCATAATGGCATAATTCGAAGGGCAAATATAATTCTACTGCAGTCGTAACATCACCCCACTAATCCCCAAAAAGACAGGCAAAAAGTATGGTTATATTTTTACGCTTCACCCGTTAAGTTATGTATCCCATCATCGAATAGGTAGCCTATTACCATTTACCGAACACAAATCTAGACTCGAAGCTACTACTAAATATTTCAAGTTAGAAATACCTTATAGTACCCGACTCGGGGATCGACCCCAGGACCTTTCGATCAGCAGTCGCGCTTGCAACCACTCGACTAACGAGGCAGACTACTATTAAGATTATACAATAATATCAACAGTTTAAATGAAATATAAGCCACAAACAGCACCCAATGTACATCCAACATACATCCAATAATATAACATAAATTGAGCGTGTAACCAATATTGTGTTCATATCGCAATAAAAACTTTGTGGATTTCTCTCGCTTCGTAACGCGGGGCTGTTACCCTCAGGGCATAGTTGATTTCCAATTACGATCCCGAAAACTTCACCACGTATTTCATGTAAGCGGCGGCAATGTTCTGTCGCGGCTTGTGACTGCGCCAATTCGGACCAATGAATAAATTCAACAAGAGGACCAAATTACAAATTAATAATGTGAATTAATTAAAAAGTTCGCCCAACGCTGTGACAAATTCACAATGCCCTGGTTATTAAATATACAACTTTTACATTTTACAAAAGAAAAACTTGTACTCCATTATTATTATTTCGGCAACCTAGACCCCGTACAGGGTGAGCAGAAAGCAACGACTGCCAAATATCTCTATCCTTGCAAACCTGGCGTACTACATTCAGCCGTTTCTCCACATCTTTTTCTTCTCTCTTCATTTATAACCATGTACTTTAGATACGAGTTTAGCAAAAAGCTCCGTCGAAGTTTCCCCGGTTGATAGCAGAAAGGGAAAATATCGCTTGAAAATTTGCATGTCTCATGAATAGATTTGAAATCTCACATGAAACGAGAGGCGACGGCGAGAGTCCGCAGCGTTGCCGTGACTGGCAAATGTGGCAAAATTGCCTTCGAAACGTTAAGCTCTCGACGCGGAATGGTTTCAGCGATATATTATATACCGCAGACTTAATGTGTTTTGATGTATGAATATAAACCGCAAACTAGTCCTTTCCAAAGTGCTGTTTATTTTTACCTTTGTGTGTTCCGTTCCAAGTGTCCGAAGACTGTCTGATATTTTTTGTCAGCGACTTATACATACATATCAAACTGAACAAAATGCAAACCTCAAGGGCGTAAGACAATAATTTCCATCGGATGTTAAATTGCTGATTTATATATATTTAGGTCTAATTTTAGCTTTAAGATATCAATTCTACTGATGTTATTTCTGTCCGTAGATTTAACTTTTTTTCTAGAAATTTCTGATGAGTATTCATTACAGGACTTGTTGATAACAGTAAACATTATGGTTTAATAAAAAAATATTTTTTAGCATAATTAAATAGCACATCTGCTATAGACATTTTTTTTTTTAATTCGTTCATCCCTTTCCATATTTCAGTGTGTGCGTGCGTGTACATGCGCGTGTGTTATGACAATAATAAATTCATTGGATTTCCTATGAATTAAGGTAACGCAAATATATCAATTGAATTGTTTATAGTTATTAAAATATTTATATGTTATGTAATTTATTATTTAACCGATTGTCATTTGCTTACTGATAAAATGAAATATACATTTGTTTACGAAAACTATAATAAATATCATGTTTAAAGTTGTCATGTCATAAATAACACATGATACATAATTAGCACATGAGGATTGTAATATTTAGATCAGTATAAGAGAAAGCTTTTTAATTTAAGTATTTTGATCATTGATATATTTATAAGTACTACTAGACTTGGGCGTTATAAAATACAACAGATAATATATTTCGTTATAAATTTCTAACAACAACAACCATTATTAATTTTCAACAATGACTGTTATAATATTTATTATCTATCATCGTACGCCTCGGTTCAGCAACCATCGGAGTAGCCGACAGCGACTGTGTATCAAGCCCAAGTTTAAAAAATACTGATGGCGAACTTCACGTCACACAAATATGAACTTTAAGTCGCTATTAACAAGAGCAAATGTTACTTTCATTAAAATATAACAATTTATTATAATTTTAATTTTATATTCGTTTGACGATAGATTC
>DWJK01006973.1:0-10153 GCA_018248815.1 Croniades pieria auraria
GTCGGCGAGTGACGACCACAGACAACAACACCGTCGACTGACGGGGTGACATCGCCGGGGGGCCGTTGATCCCCTGAGACTGCCCGGGTAAAGAGGAGATCCTTGAGGCCCGTAGACTCGCACCCATGCGGCGATATATCCGCCGCGGCGTACGAACGACAAATTTCTTCTTTTTTCAGGATTTAGAATTATTAGAAACAGTCATTAGAACAAATAATGCATGTTAACGTTTTTTATTTATTTTAATAGCGACTATTTCTGATAGTATTCGATAATTTCGTAACATTTACAATATTAGAAAGGGTGAACCTATTATATTAAAACTTCCTGAGAATCACGGACAATTTAATTCTTTAAAACGTTTATTAATTTTTCACGGTGAAAACGGTTTATGGTTTGGATTGCAAAAATATAACTCGGTTATAAGCTACTGAGCAATTAGTAGTTTTCCAGGAAAACCAATGAATAATACCGCTCTCATTTTAGTTCTGACGTCGATAGCTGTAGTTGGAATTTCTGAATGCGTAGTTGTTTAAAACTTTTTTGAAACCGATACGGCATTGTACGTTTTGCACAAAAGGGGTAGTTTATATAAAATATATTATAATGCAATGCACAATATATTTACTTTCAATGGGACGGAAAATGCGCTCTTTGATTACCAGAAGTGGGTTTCATAATATTTTATTTCTATGGAGCCATTTTAATCACCCTGCACAGTGATGCATGAGTTTCTTTTTAACCTACATTTCCATGGATCTATCAAGATGGAATCGAGCAACAATGGTATATGTTGAAGTGGATATTATTAATAATCTGTATCAATAGAACACTTCAAATGTTCTGTTTTGTTTGGGTGGTAGAGTTTAGAATTTTTATTTTGCGATTTAGTTTAAACAAGACCGACGCGTTCTAATTAGCGTGTCTGGAATTTTCGTTGCAAATATTGCAATGTAGAAACTGCATACATAGTTTTTTCAATAGTTTTTATAGTTTTCTTCAATACTTATATACGAAGTATTTATTACTAAGTAAAGAAGTTAAACTTATTTTATAATGTTCCGCGACATAACTTTGATTTTATTGTTAATAATGGATTTCCGCAAAATATCGCCTGGCTCAATTAACTAAGTTATTATTACCCTTTCGGGACTATGTAGATTTTCAATTGCAAGTTTTGTTGTAAATCTAATATGTTGGTATATTTAAGTTTAAACTACTCACGAATTTGGTACTGAGTTAAGCACTAAATTTGACGGTTTCCAATTATAAATTTCATAGTATTCAATATGTAAGTACATTTAAGTAGAAAATACTTACAATTTTGGTGTTGAGTTGGAAACTACTACATGTGGCGGTTTCTAATTAAAAATTTTGCAATACGTAAAATTTGTTGGTACATTTAAGCAGAAAATACATTCGAACTTGTTGCGGTGGAAACTATATATATGACGTGTTCTAATTACAAATTCTGCATACGTAAAATTTGTAGGTACATCTAAGTAGAAAATACTTACGATTTTGGTGTTGAGGTGCATAAGCTCGCGCTCTGTGACCCGGCGCCGTGCGCTCTCCATCTGCTGCTGACGGTACTGGTTGTACTTGTACAGCAAATACATTCCGGGCAAAGCCAACACCACAAATGGGCGCATTAAGCTGGACGATGAAGGCGCGCGTTGAGGCATCTTCTTATTAACATTATTTTCCGTAAACAATCTACGCACTTTTCTCCCCGACAGTACCAGCGTACGAACGCATAACTGTATCGCTGTTTGACTGTACCAGCGGGGAAAACATTTTTCAGTTCACAAGTCCATTACGCCACTAACGACTAAATCCGATTTAAGAAATTTCTGGGAGGATTTTTTGCATTAAATACGAATTAAATCTACATTTTAGCACATTTCTTCAGTAGCTACGGGGTTTCTAAATTTTTCAATTAGATTATTGCTTTATTAATAGACCATTGTATTATATGCAACGCGCTCTTCAACCGTTCTTCATCAGCTCAGCTGTTGTCTGGAACAAAAAAAAGATGTGTTAAGAATGTACAAGATTAAAACCGTAATAAGACAATTACGATTATGTACATATGTAAGTCTATTGATAGACTGCTACATGAACATGTAGTATAATGTAGAGTAAGGGTGTAGCAGTAAAGTCTGTATGCCTATGTCCAGCAGTGGACGGGAGTAGGCTGATGATGATGATGAATAAGGTTTGTAATATACCAAAAGTAATATATATAGTGATATTTTTTGACGAGAATAAAGCGCAAAACAGGAATGTTTAGGGAAAAATTTAATTCTTAATCAAAATTGCACATAAAATAAAACCCCGCAAGACGTGGCAAAGGTTTATCGTTTGTTATAAATGATTAATAGGATATTGTAGAGATTATACTCGTACGTACATACATTTATCACGATTATGATTTATAAAATACAAAAAATGCCGATAATAGTAGAACGGGTAAAAAAAACTGCGATATAACAAGTAGAGAACAACAAAACATTATCTAAAGCTGTCTTATTTAAATCAAACTGAAATCAACTTTTCCGCAACTCTACCAAGATGTAGAGTTCGCGGTTAGAAGATTTTATTGTTAATAGAGCAAGCTACTCGGTGGCTATCTGCGCGGTTGCACCTTATCTAGCATAAATAGGTTCTTGAGCGTTTAAATTTCAATTTACTCGACGATGTGACGAGCTGATCGATTATCACAGAAATTGGTTTTTAACAGAGTTGCCATTACGTCTCGACGGAGGTAATTTGATGCTGAAAATAGAACCAATTGTGTGTGGAGCCGCAATGAGGTGATTGATCACTTCCTCCGCGGAACGAAGAACCGAGAAGACAGAATACAGCCGTACATATAACGCTGTGTTGGGACTAGTGGGCAGGAATTACGCGTGCACAAAACCTCGTTATTGGGATTGTTTTCAAGGTGTTATTTGGAATATTAATTAATTCAACGTTATGAAATGTTTTATGTAAATAAAGAATTGTATTCAATGAAAAAGTAAATCGTCACTTTCGTCTTTCTCTTAAAGTAAATACTGAATTAATGTTTAAGAAGCTAACGAATCGTTTAACGATGAATATAATAATAGTATAATTAATTGTGTTTGTCATTTGTTTAATTTATATTTACGTATTTTGTAGATTATTTGCTACTTAATTATGTATACACAGTTTCGAAATTTCGCGGATCGAAGTTTCGACACGCGTCATGCCATTCCATTAGTAATGGTGGTAGATTTGGAGCTAATAGCAAATCGTACTACAGAAATATTCGTGACCTTGAGAACATAAAACGCTATGCCCAAGCGAAGGTTCTAAACGCTCCTCATTATTTATGGGGCACTCAAAGCAGCCGCGGGGCAAAAGTATAATTTGCTGTCAACGTGACAGCTGACAAGTGGTCAGTACATTAAGCTCTGATTGGACTTTTTTCGTCCCCGGCTTACATTGCACGTATTTTTTTATAATATTTACCACAAAAAGTATCTGGGTTTTAATATGTTTGTGTATATGTCACAAATATAAGCTATGTTCTATTCATACACACTGGTTTTTTAGGCCGACTTCGCTATGAACCAATACTTGGCCTGTTTCGTTAATATTGGTGAGTTTTGATAAAAGAGTACAGAAGAACCACGTCAGGTGCGAAAGGACAGAGATGTAATAATAATAACCTTCAATGTAATTGTAGCCTTATTGCAAATTTTTATATATTTGTCATTTTCATAACATAATGTGAGAAATTTTCGTGAAACATGGACAAGATTTTTAATTTAAACTTTCCTAGTGCTGACAGCGGAAGAAGTGAGAGCAAACAGCTGAGAAAATATGTTTTAATGCAACTCGCATGTTTAGGTGTGAGCATATTTTGGCAGGCGTTTGTATGAATATTTCATATATGATTAGGGAACTGGTTATGAAATCAGCATGTTATTGTCATACACCTGAACTCGTAGCGGTTGAATTATATAGTAATCAATTGTATTGGGCGCGATGGCGCTCATTGCGGAGGCCTATGTCCAGCAGTTGACTAAAATTGGCTGATGACATGACATGGGATTGTAGACAAAATTTGTAGGCTAATTAATAATTGTAAGGCTCAATTCCTGCTATTCCAATAAACTTATGCACCTCGAATTTTTGTATATTTACTGAAAGATTCAGATCGAAAAGGCAAATGACGAACGATTTTTATATTTGCTCATTTTCGTCGAATGAACAAATTTAAATATGCTTCCATTGTGGGACGTAAACGTAACTGGTGAAACGTGGTAGAAAACTGGTAAAACTACGCTTCACAGCCTACCTCTTTGGGGATTATAAGCGTAATATTACGTTTTATGTTTTTTTGAACAAATCTAAAACCGTGTTAATACGAAATGAACATGTCGGCACTTTTCTGCCCTTATTCAACATAATTGACAGTATGACCTTTTGACACAACCAGTAACAGCCGTAGTACTCAAAAGGGCCACGAAGCGTAGTAGCTTGAGTGGTGGCAGTCGGTGCCAGCAACACCGGCCGATACTGATCGGTTTGGGGCACGACATTCACTTGTTTGATCGACAACTTTTGCACTGATGGCATACCCAATGCGTAGATATAGGTGTACCTAGCCTGTCATGTCTTGTATGTATCGTTTCATAAGCTGGCTGGTCGAATGTGAGGTACGTACGGAAGGGATTGTACAATTGATATACAGAGAAGGTTAAAAATAAATAATAATAAACGACCCATTTGTCATTCCACTGTTGGAATATGGGTCTTCTCTTATATTGAGAGGGTTAAGGCCGTAGTCCGCCACGCTGGCCAAGTGCGGGTTGGGGACTTTACACACCTTAGAATTTTTTTTTTTTTTTGGTAGTTGGTGGTGGTGGTGGTTGGTGGTGATGGTGGTGGTGGTTGGTGGTGGTGGTTGGTGAGCTTGGTTAGCAATAAAAATTTATGCAATGACAATCCTTATGCCGATTCCAGTAAATATAGTGAGATCTGGGGTACTTTCGAAATATAAATTGCAAATATGATTTCGAGAGGTTGCCGGTACTTTTGGAATTCAAATTTAGAATTAATTAATGTTGTGGGGTATCAGTCCTGGAACATCCTCGCTCGCAACTAACTTAGACAAAATTACGTCATGTACACCAATTTAAACAAACCTACCTAATTAAATATATAGATACAATATAAACATGTCTGGATATTAAGCACTCTATAGCACAACGTTCAAAATTTTAATTAAATTCCCCAATCAATTTCATTGTTACGTCACAGTTTTGTGATTTGACGGTGCCGTCGCGCCCTGTACTGCCGTATTGATTTTATATTCATGCCGCAGTTTTAAGCCACCACGAAGTTAATAGACAACGATAAAAATGTCGTCAAAACGACAGCACTTTTCCTCAGGTGGTAAACAGTTTACGACCGTAGTTATTTCCTCGAAAATATAATTTTATTAATAGAGATTTTATCTATATACCACGTTATAGCATGCTTGAATCATCATTTCTTTAAGTGAAGAGTGTAACAAATGAAGAGGCAGAATTGACGAGTGGCCGCTTCCACTCACGGACATCTGCAACTGAACTCGAACAGAACTGCAGGAATAGGGACCGACAGTACCATTAGCCCGGTTATTATAGATGAGTATGATTACCGTTAGAATAAATGCTAACTTTTTCTAACGGTAGTGGGTAATAACGCAATAATTGTGTACTAACCTAAACTACGCGAAATTGATGACAGAGGTGTTGCTACTTCTGAAGACTGAAACAACCATCTCTAATATACGCATATACTGACAATCACATCCTGCCGGCTGAAGCACAAATTGTGACAATTAGAACTGATTCACCTTAAAAATCGCTATGGCGGTGACGACCTGACAAATCGCATTCATGTATACTAACATCTCATTAGATAACGCCTGAAAAATGGCAAACAATATTTATATCGGTGCCAATTCGTAATAATTCACCGTGATAAAGTGCTCTCCAGAACTCGTCTAACTGAGGCTGACACGGTACAGAAATAGAATGTCTTTGGATAACAGACGTAAAATTTTCAATAGCAACAAATCTCTTGACCGTCAAGAGTCCTACAACGATCGAAAAACGCGGATAAAGACGAGAATCCTCTTTATTGGTACGAATCTGAAAAGCCGAGTCGAAACGCTTTGTTCACTTAAGTGGAATCTTTCCACAAGACTTAATGTTGAAGTCGAAAATTAAGATTCCTTTTAATTCTTTACATCTGCTTTTATATGTTTTATAGCTACGTGCGTAGATATTACAATACTATCTATAGGACATAGTAATGAGACAAATGAATATAGAGGAAATTCCTGTCTTATATACATGTACAAATCATATTTTAATGCACTGTTAACCAAAAATCTAACCCTAAAAGAAAAAGAACGAACATTACATAGAATATGCCTAAAGGATCCAATTAGGGCTATTAATTAAGTTTGCCTCGGTAATAAAAGGTCTTGTTTAGTGCTTCTTAAATCTTTATTATGCATTGAATTACCAACTTAGGTTTAGTTTGGTAATTTGTTAGTGTCAGTTTAGTTGTTAGTTATCTGCGTAAATTGTTAATTATCTGTGTCGGGACGGAGAAAGAAAACATTCTCACCCCATGCCGGGATACAAGGTGTCTTAGGAGGCGATTAAATCCGACGCTAACTGCTCACGTTATAGCAGTCTCCAAAAGCACAGTTCAATACCCTGGCCAACTACGGCTAGCAATGTAGGTGGTAAGTGGTCCCCAAGCTGAAGGCTAGTTTGGCGTTTATGGGCAAGAACCCCTCAACGGATACCCACGTTTAGCTATGGACTAACACAGGCTGATAATTATGATGGTAATGATGATGAAATTGTTAATTAAACTATTAATAAGTTATTAATTGGTCTCGGGAATGTAGAAAAGAAACTGTTAGTAACGTAATTACTAATGAAGACACTAATAAGAAAAAGAATTGACATAAAAAGAAATAAAAGTAGAGAAATTTTTTTTTACGTTGTCACTTATTAAATAATGCAAATCAAATAAATATCATCGTAACAGTTCAACAAACATATCGTTTTGCCACGTTTCGACTAATATAGCCGACCATAAATTGTCTTAGTCGTAAAGAGATTCCAATATTTACGAGTTTCGAACCATTTCTGCTGATTGATATTGACTGAGATAGATATTCACTATGACGAATATAACAATATGTAAGTATATGGCCTGGTAAGAACAAATACGGTATTCTCGAAATAGCGCTTTCGAGAAAACGCGGTTATTTTATTAAAATATGTATTCTACCTCATACTAAATAGATATATGTATATTTTTCTACAACAAGACTACACAATAACATAAAAACATTTTGAAAATACAATAATACATTAAAACACAATAACATATTAACTATAAAATAATAAATTCAAAACGGAAATACAAATATACTCGATTGCTACATTATTTAAACTATGGAATTGAATTATTTTCCAACAATTGTGCTTAAATTTTGTATTTATTAAAATTAACGCCTACACTTTGCGAACAAAAGCGTAATACAGACATGACGATAATATATTTATATAATCATTAGTAAAACGGTTAGTAAAACGTGTAAATTATGGCGCTGAGTTCTCTGTTTTGTAAGGTTTATTAATTCTATCACAAAATTTAATGACTAGCACGTACCATTTGAGACGGACATTTTAATAGATGCGTCTTAATGACATTAATCATATACTTTATTGCAGACCATGAAGTATATACAATACTGTAGACGGTCTTATCGCTAATCACCGATTTCTTCTAGGCGACCAACTCTGTAGAAGTTAGAGAAAGTAGAAGACGAGTAGAGTACTAATAAAGAAAAATAAGAAAGAAATAAAAAGAAACGAAACATTAAACAGATATATAAAATTTGCAATTAAACAGTAAACAGAGACAGTGTAACTTATAGGTAGGATAGAGACGGAGAAGGAACCCAGTCAAAGTTGTATATAAAAGACATATCCTTGGTTTTTGAACGAAGACAAGTATTTATAATCGCGAATGGATTTGGAAGGAAACTCCAGAGACCTGCGACAGCAGTGTATTTCCTAAAAGGAAGTGGAATGCGAAGGAATATGAAGAGTAAGATTTTCAATAAAGTGGAAAGTTCGATCTTAAGATAAGAATGAGAGGGAGAATTGAATAACAAGCAATAGAGAACGAATAGAAGATATGCTTGACTCAGTCTATTCAAATTTTCTGTTAAAACATTTATTTTTCTATTAAAAAGAAAAGCGGTACATAAAAAAATCCTACAAGAAATACATATAAGCAATTAAGTTTTCTGCGATCAAAAACAGATGGCGCCACACGTTTTCTAAATCACGACACCGTTTCTTGCGAATTTACATATATGCTCCCATCCAATACGGTCCATGTAAACTTATTCGATTGAATTTTTTTCCTCATCAGCAACCAGAAGAATCAAACGTTGTTGACCTTGTGCCTGTTATAAAAATAGTAAACTTTTCATCATACGAAGAATATTGTCTCGGACGAGGTCTAATATTGCGTTTACGAGGTCTCTATATGGATCGTAAACGGCGTTGGCACCTATTCTGTGTCATTGCAGGTTATAGCCACACTCGTAACTCGTTAGACTTTTACTGCATAAATGCAGTAAATTGGAGCGTTGGTAGATTGTTGCCGTAATGGCAAACGATTTGTAAAGTAGCTTAAAACCAGACGCGTTCTACTATTTGATAAGTCACTGATAATACGTATATATATTGGAATTCTACCCATTCGGTACAGATTATATCGTAGACTAAAGTCATCAAAATTCCTAGCGGAGGTGTCTTCTACATTAAATGTCATCTATTTTTATACTTGTAGTGTACGGCCTACCAAATATTGACATTTGTAAAAGGGCAAAGGATAAATAACTAAAAGGCCAAACAATATGCTACGAATTTTCATTACCTAATCATAAATATTCTATACTAATTCTTATACTAAATATTCAAAATCTGCAACATTACGATTCTATACTAATTCTTATACTAAATATTCAAAATCTGCAATGGGCCCATGAGAAGTGTACGCTACTCATATAATTCTAATTAGTTTGTGCTAGTCACAAATGATCTACCTTATAGTTACCACAGCGTCTTTTTTTTCGCCTAACTTATAGTGGCATAAGTATCACCAATGACCTTTCTGATGGGAGAGATCTTTATATCTTAATACTATTACTGATATTGTTTCGTAAACTTAAAGGTTGACCGTCGTAAAACTACTTTCCTTGATCCCTGATGACTCCCTGGAATATATTTCCATAAATTCTACTTGCGGTAGGATCTTAAAGCCACCGTGTACCTACTGTTTTAATACGAATGTATGAAATTAAATATTAAGTCTTGCCCATTCACAGTAAACTCTTTTAAATCACATAGATTTTGAATCTTAAAACTTCGAAAACGTATATGATTTTTCTTGTAACAGCGGTAAGTAAACTTTTCTCAAAATCGCATTTAACACTTCTACAGTTTAATCGTAACACCACCAACCCTTTTATCGTACTACTGTTGGAAACGAGTTTCTTCTTAGAATTGACCATAACCCACCACGATGTCCAAACGTAGGTCGTCCTCAAACGCTTTAGAAACCATTGTAGACAAATCTGGGGCTTGCAGATGTCCTGAGATTGTTATCATGAGAACACCATAGTGCATATGATTCTTCACAATGATATTCTTCACCATTATTTCAAGTATATTATATAAATATTATTTACACACACACATATATCACGCCGAAGAATTATCCAGCTAAGATATCGACATATCCATGCACACGAAACCTTCGAGAACGTTCGGACCAAACGCAAATTCAAAGTAGCAGGAATTTATATTGAAACTTATTCTCAGTAGCGGACCTATCCATGTTGAGTGCGATCGGAATAACTATTGGCTATCGATATTTTAAACCGCATTTTAAATCGCAAGCAATAAACATTTTACACTTTCCGCGCGAATACTCGTTTGAAAGAAGAAAGAAAGAAAGAAAAGAACTTTATTTACATAAACAATACGGCAGCACAAGGCAGAAATAGGAAACCACATACACAGAGCGG
>DWJK01006974.1:0-10153 GCA_018248815.1 Croniades pieria auraria
GTGCGCGCCATGGATTTGAACCCAGCACCCCCGGAGTGAAAGGCTGAATTCTTAACCACTAGGCTATCACTGCTTTTGCAGCAGTGATAGCCTAGTGGTTGCTAGCTGCATGGACTTATAGTTTATATAGAATTGTCTCGGATGTCGGCGAATGGTTTAGATACATTTCTACGCTTATTTTTCAAAATTAAGCTTATGAAAAGCCAGATCAGTCTGTTGTAATCCGCAATTTTGTTCTGCTTTTAAAGATGTTAATGTGCGACGGTAAGCAGTTGTGATAGGATACACGTGACCGTCTATTATACGTTAAAAGTGTACAAAACAAATTATCCATCACATTACATTCGTCCCGCGGGCGCGCGCCGCTGCCCGCTAACGACGCTCGCGGCGGGCTCACGCTAGGGTTGCCATCACCATTAGACAAGTATCATATTTGTTTTGCATGTAATATCAAAACAGACACGAATTTGTTACTTTTGCTATTGACATTATTCGTTATTCAATTAATCGATATATGTTATACAAATTTAAAAACATCAATTTCCTGTTGGCTGAGCTGTTAAAACGCGGCAACTTGGGAACTGACAATTTTGTAAGAGTAATAAATGTTTTCATATCAATTCTGCATTTTAATTTTATCAGTTTAAAAATATCTAACGAATCACTTAACTGTTATCAAATACCAGCCCTTGTTCAGCGATACCACTTTCTTGCTCCTACACACACACACACACACGCTCGCACGCACTCACCCACATGCGTTTGAAGTATCCACCGCGCATTTTGATGACATTAGTCTTTACGCAATGAGCGGCTTCCAAGGAACTTTAAAATTCTTGTGAAGCTTTCCCATACTTTTCTTAACAATTTTTTTTTTACTATTGAAGCCATTGTGACTATTTTTACAATGATGACTGTATGTCTGTTTGTATATGGGTGCGTGTATGTTTATATATATGTAAACCTTTAAAACTTTTCAACAGGTGGACCGTACGGAATACGGTTCGCGCCATTCTGTAAGGGTATGCCTTTAAAGAATTTAAAACAATTCGTAAAATTTTCAAAACATGTTTTTTTTTTATAACTTTTGAACGGTTTCAACGAACTATTCCAAAAAATAATCATTTCTCAAGTAGGAAAAACCACTTCGAGAGCCAGCTATTTTATCTAAGTCAAATTAGTGACAAAATTTGAAAAAAAGTTTATTCTCGAGTAACTTTTAAATTATTGATCTGATCTTTTTGCTTTCTTGGGAATTTTTTCTTGCCGTGAAAAAATACATCGAAAACACACAATTTTTTTAATTGATTCATCCGTTTAAGAAATGTCATTGTTGAATAACTTTGACCAAGATTTCTTTTTAACTAACGAAGCAAAAACATAGCGGGAAGTTCCAGGAATGACCTGCAAGGTCAACCGTTCGTTTCTTTCATTTTGTCGATTAGAATAAAATTCCTTATTACTTATCTTTCCATATTGTGTGTAAAATTAACCCATAATATTCATATTTTTTATTGAAAATATAATCAACCTTAACACAAATTCTAACGAATACTCTTTCAAATCGGTTTCTACGTTGGGTATTTGATACATCCACACATAAAAAGATATTAACATAAAATCAAAACGCGTGCGCTGCGTACAGCTGCAGTTCACAAATAGAAAGTTAATGACACTTCGCGTCTCGTCCTAGCACATCATTACCTTAATCGAACTGCTTAGTGGACTGAACTTGGAGCTATTATAGGGATGCCATTAGTGGTAGGAAATTTCCATAAATTATATGGACGGCCCGCAAAAAACAATAGCTTTGCGCGCGACTGGCGAAGTGCATGGAGTCTAAATATTGCCACATGGCGCAAAAACTGTGATCGAGAAAGCGCTATGATTACATCCACTTGTAAAAGTCAAAGATAGGAAACGTATATTTACTCAACATTGATGTAGGAATATTGACCAAGTACAGAAACACATATGTTAAACAGAGGTTTTAGGTTTTTCATTTAAAAATTATATGTATATTTTACTTCTACTCGTCCTATGCATAAATACCAATACATGTAAAATATATTTGGACAAGGAAACATTTTTAAACATTTTTTTAAATATAGTTGATAGATGATAAGCATCCAAGTCTTCATAATTATTAAATCAAGTAATACACTAGTCAAACAGTGTTCACGGCTCCGAGTCGCCACCCCTGTGCGGCGCACGGTGCTCACGACCAGCTGTGTCGTTTATTGCGCGCTTTCTAATCTTAACAGATAGGGCATACCCTTGACCGCGGGCAGAATTTAAATGCGAAATTTCCGTGCAAGATATCAAGATAAATTAACACTTCATTATAATTTTATTGGTAGCATGCACCGCGCATAGTATATGCGGTTCGTATGTACGTCCGCAAGAGAAACCTGCGAGTACCTGCCTGCTGATTGATAATGGATGCGACGTGATTCAATAAAGACCATCCATTTAAGCTGTACTCGACGCGCTCGCGCACCACTCTAAAAGTTTGGGATCCCCGCTGTGATGAAATAATCGCCATTTCCAGTGTTTCGAATTCTGCCGTTTTTTATGCTCACTCAGGTAGTTTTCTTCTCGGTGAAAAGAAGAATAATATGCATGCCTGATTTTGCGAAGTATAAGTAACTGTTGACGGAACGACGTTACAAAACGAAGGTGCAAGGAGTAATGGCCGCCAATCAGTGGCTGCCAGAAAACAATTTCCGTGTAGGACAAGTTCTACTTCCTAAAGGGAATGTGTTCGGAACGCGGAATTACGGGTGCGTGCTTCTACAGATTTTATTCTTAGAAAGTGGGTATGAGGATTACGAGTAATATGGTCTTATATATATGACTGTACATGCAAGCTAAGATTATCCGATTCAATAGATGTGGATTCAACGTGATGATTTATTATTTGAAAAGATACTAGTATTTATTTTGACGTAATTATAAATATATAATTTAATTCTATCGGTTGTCTCGTTGGATACAAACGTGTCTGGCCGATCAAGAGGTCCTGGATTTAATCACCGGATCGGGTGCTATTTATTGGGTTTACCTATCATGAAAATGCCAGTGGTAACTCGGAATCAAGATTTGTGCCCGGTTCATGCCAATTAGCTTACCCCCTATTTCATAGTGGGACATATAAAATATCTAGTAAATCGTTGGCGTGTACTACAATCCTCTGCCTACCCCTTAACTCTCCTAGCCGCGTATTATTTTGGTGAACAATATTATTTTCTACAGAGCTACCACCGATCTTAATCCCAGTCGTTGTCCGCCAAACAGATCACACGAACAGCCAAATAGTTCTCACACATATTTCCTCTTTTACTTCACTATATCAGGAGTTGATTTGAAACCATTCTGTGTAGTATATGAACTTTCCCAGGATTTAAGTTATTCAAATATTTCCATTGATTTCAACGAATTCAATACGAGACAAACAGATATTTAAATAATTTCGCGTTCGCAAAATACATACAACTAGACCGGTCAAATGTCGTGATATGTTTCGTAACATGAACTCTAAACATTTATGCAATGTTTCATGTTGAGTTCGGAGTGACGAATCACATTATGCCGAAAACAACTCTCGGCTAATCGTTATTTATTCAGCCAAACGCTATCGCTCGCGCGCCGCGCCCCGCCAGCGCTCGCTCGTATCTATTGAATGCGGAATTACTGAGAACTTGCCCAAGGAACAAATTTACAACTTTGCTATTACGTGTGAAGAAACCAAATACCGAACATGGAATCTAATCATTTCAGGTCTTTTATCACACTCTTCGCTTGCTTTATATTAATATCCTATATCCTTCCATTGCGAGTCCACTGGTAGTCTCCCCGTTTTTAGAAATACCATGTCAAATTCCTCTCCTAGATGTCGATATCGTGTAGTTTTAAAACTATTATGCGCAAAGCAAAAACTCCGCAACATTTGACTCCGTATAAAATTATTATTGAAATCATGTAACGTTATAAAACCATAAAAAATATAGGATTATAGCTAAATTCAAAGTCTCATGTACCTCCTTTCAATACATTTCTACCGACCTCGGTGGAACCTTCCATTTATGTAACAACCGGTTATATGTTCAGTTAATAACTTGAACTAGACATTTGGCCGGTACCGCGCACCGGGCCGATGTCACGGAGGCTTCTACGTAGCCACAAGGTTTATATTGACTACGATGCACTGCTTAATATGCTTTTCTTCTAATTTTGACAGAACTATGATACAAAAATCACTGTAAATATGAAATCGTATTCCAACTTACCCCGATTAGTTTATATGCTCCATTATCTTGCACATTATGGTAGGAAGACATGTCATATGTTGATAGTAACTGTTGATGTACTCATACCTGAAAACACTTCCTATGACATCGCGAAATTGAACATCACGATGTCTCCCAATCACAACAGTCTCCACCCAACTAATAGATTAACAGTCGAAATGTTTATGACGTATGGAATATAATATGACGCGCGTCATGTCACAGCTGGCACGCCGGTGTCATACCAACGGCTGCGAGTGAAAGTGTTCACCTGTATTGTGTATAAAATAATCATAGGTTATTGGCTCAATGTCCGTGACGCCACGCCGACCTCCATAATCATCAGTGGAATATGGATACAGCCGACCGATTTAGAGTGTGCACAGGCAACACTAGCTACTGCGTGCTGACCGTGGGTAACTTTCTTTCTTCCTAATGGAATTGATTTTTTATTATTTATGCACGCTGCATTGCAATGGTGGTCAGAACCATGCAGTGCACCTATTTAGTAGGCGTAATCAATCAATTCATATGATTCAATTTTTTTAATTCATGCTTCCACCGAACTTAGATACTTGGAAAAAAATTTCCATGAAATTCTATTATTTTGTTAGTTTGTTTGTTTGTTAGACACATGTTTTACTCTTGAGTAAATTCCGATACCGGAATAACGCACATGACGCAACAGAACCGTGGCAGTAAATCTCCATTTTGAACTAATTAAATGAGGTATTCCGGGGCCGGTTCCACTTGCGCAGAGATCATAAGGTCACGGCTCCCCGTTCGTCTGACGGCTGCATTCGCTCACGACGGGCTGGCGCACTGATTGGATCAATAATTAATAATGATTATTTGTATCATGTAATTTTTATTAGTAGAAAATGATTCATGTCATGTGTAAATCCAGGAGTCATCAAAAACTTTTGAACTGGTTGATTTTTTCTTAAAACATGCTTGCCACGGTGAAATGTTTAATTCGTTATATATTTATGTACTATTATCTGTAGACGACAGCTATTTATTCATTGGAGAATATCGTTGCACTGACGTTATTTGGCTTTACATATTTACATATAAGTAAATAATATTTACATAAGTGTAGTATGTACGTGGAATAGTAATGCTTGTTCCATCTCGCACCACTGGTCGCATACAATGATTTCCCGTAGGTATCACTCATAGTAGGCAGCGGTCCGTGCCGGTGGCGAGTGCAGCTGCAGCGCTAGTGCAATCAAAGTCAATTGAATTACGCGCCGTGGGCCCGAATTCACTCGCGGGGTTCATAACCTCTGTATTCACAGAGTAGGTGTTGTGTAGAACTAACATTTAGACTAAATAAAGGAAATTCCATTTTAAAATAACGAATTTAAGATCGTCTATCTGAGGTTTCCATATCTTTGTTATCTTTGTATCTTCTACGTATTGCCCTCTGACGAATGGCAGGCACAATATCTTGAAAGTTAGTGAATATTCTCTTGTACATTTAAATATGGTATAAAATATTATAATTGATTACTCGCTGAACTGCCTATTATCATCCCTGTCTCGTAAGTCCACTACTGGCCATAAACATCTTCTGAGCAGTTTTTCACCATAATCTTCAAGTTGGACGTGCTGGTTGGGGATCGCATTGCACAGCTCCTCACTCCGTCTATGATCTTTCTTTTAATCAAATAGAAATAATTTACTTCGTCTCCAAGTTAAAAATCTAATGTCACTACGGGAATATGGAGATTAAGTACAAAATTTTGAATGCCAGTTCTATGTGTTGCGGGTTGTTCACCGTCAGATGTCGCTCGGCCGCCGCTCCGCCGCGCCGCCCGAACGCGGAAGTAGTGCGCGCGAACAATCACACTCGCTTTGTACCAACTCTGCATATCAACTCGGTGGTACCGGTTTTAGCGAAATGGAAGCAATCAACTTTGGTCACTGATTGTATATAAAAGAAAATAATCTTGTAATTAGATTAAGCGAGTACGTGTTGTATAATGAAGTACGTACAAAAGTAGGTCTTCGGTACCTTGACTGTGTGATTGTAATAAAGATTAAATGATTCCGTTAACATTGGTCGTTCAAAACGCTATTATTTTTCCATTCGTGTGCCGAAGGGATGTTGAGCAAAATAAAAAAAATCTCACGCGGAATTAGGCCAGCGCGAGCCACAATACAGCTTTTGTTCAACAAATTCTCACACTATTAAATCGCTATTGAAAAAATCTTAAAATTGAACGCGTAATGAAAAATGTGTACGTAGATTTTTTCAACACAGTGTTTCCTGTTCATTGGAATGTAATATCAAGGCGAGTTAGTGGCTGGAGCACGTTGACGCCTTTCGAATAGGGTTACCACACTAGGGTCCAGACCGCCGTACGTGTACTGAGAAATTTAAATAGAGTGCAAAAATGTCGTACCCTTCACTAATGTACAATATTTCTAAATCAAACATTCTTTTTATTCGCCTCCTTCTCTTATCCACTACAATCGCTCGAAGTACAAAACCAATGTAAGCCAGATACAATCTGCCTTTGTTCTCTGGTTGTTCTGTCAGTTACTGTGGCAACCCTGATATGGTTACATTAGTTTCGATAATGCAATATTACGCATAGAACGTGGGAAGAAATATGATAGGTCGGCACAGAACAGAGCCGTGATCATAATACCAAACACTGGTGTCCTCTGCGGCAGGCGGCCACATTTCGCAACGTCGGCTCCACCGATATTACGCAGCCTTCCTGGCCATGCACGGTCCACTTACATGTTAATTATTTAATCAATTTATTAAGCAAACAACCTATAAAATGGAGTGCACCCAACGTTTAGGGACACAGTTACTTATTCGACATATACACATGTCTCTTATACATGTACACATGTACATATGTGTTCACAGTAGGTACATAACGTACATTTCACTTCATTCATTGATATAAGGTATTTATTCAAAAAATGACAGCCGAGTTATTCGTAAGACGGTACATTTTAACACGAAAAAAAGCTGATGTTTAGATGGAAATTATTAATAGAAGGTTTAAATGCCTTGCTCCTTGATGAACATAGTAAAAGAGCTCAATGTGAACGTGTCACCGCCTGTCGTGTCCACTTTCAGCGACGTCGTTCGTAGGAGTTGCGTCATGCATCATCTATCGCGCACTTTTGACTAGTCCCACATGGAACAAGTTAGCAGCTGCGAATTAATGCATTTTTACTGACAAAACAGAATAAGTTCAAGTGGATACAGTTTTATATCGTTATTTTCAAGATGTTAACATTTTGATGTCAACATATTCTGAGATGGTATTCATTAAAATCGTTTATGAAATGAGCGAATGTTGTAATGTGCAGTCAGTAAAAATTCACATGTGAATAAATTACTGATGTTTAAATTATAATAGTGTATACAAAAATAGGTGCTGGTCAGATATGGCAAAAATAGAGAAGAATGGCGTACTTTGATGTCGGAGGCCAAGATCCACTTCGGGTCGCTGAGCCAGCGTAGTAAGTAGTAAGTATACAAAAATTACAGATATCGACATTTCGTAGCTCTTCCCTGGCAAATATCCTTAACAAATGCCAAGTTCAAACAGATGTTTTTTTTCAAAATTACTGTATCTCTTAATGTAGATTATGTCCAATTTCACCAATACAATGATGGACTGTGGAGTCAAAGGACTGATTTGCACTAATAGGGATTTGCCCACTTCCTGGCAGCCGCGTGCCGCCACTTCCAGGATTCCCGTAATTAGATTTATTTTACTTTCAGTCGCTTCGATCTCTTCGAAAAGCCTTTCGCCTGCGATAATTCCTTCCGAGCACGTTACATAGTTGTAAGTACAACATAAAATTCGATTCATAAATGTTAAATATTTAATACTACATGGGGATTGTTGGTCTCACGGTTAATGACCCTAACTGTATGAGAGGTTGTGGGTTCCAATTCCAGTCAGGGTATTTTCGTTTAACTGTAACCTGGGTATGAAGTGTTGTGTGCAAGTATATTTAGAAGTCTGTACTGTGTGTTTGTCATTGTTTGCTTCCCAGCGCTGCTCAGTTCAATGTCAGGTGTCCACGATGGTTGTCCGAAGATATTTGTTGTACCTACTACCAATACTTATACTGGATTGAAGCTAAAGTTATGACCCGCTATGGTATCGAGGGCCAGCGCACAATATTAAACCAGTTATGGACTTATTGCTAGTGATTACTTCTCGGTGTATTATAAGTAGCGTAAATACGGCAATGAGATAGATACTGTAATGGTTTATCATAGTGTTCAGTACCGGCTCGCCACATTCCACTCCCAAGGTGAGCGCACCGGCTCCACGGAGCTCTTATCTGGGTATCTTTGTGAATCGCTACTTCGAATTATGTCACCACAGTCCATAACAATGCACACATTAGGGCTCCCCTGCTCGCTGCCGACCGCGCGTGGTTCTCTTGTAATTGTACGCGTATTACAGTCAAAAGCATTCCGTTACGACTTGAAGATTTTAAAGTCGTTATTTGTAAAGTGTTAATTGGAAACGTACACTCAATTGCAATGCTTTTTATGCAGTAATTACAGTCGACGCACTTATGAATATTACTGTAGAACGCTCCCCTACATGCCGGAGAACCCTCAGCAGCCCCCACTGTACGTGTTCCCGCGAGGCCTGCCTGCAAACAATGCGCTTTCAGAGGGATTGAAGTTAGAAATTATAATTCACGACCTCCTAAATTTTAAAGTTTTTCGTGAAATTGGCTTCGAACAAAAACAAAACCTGAGATTTTTATCTGTACAGGCACACATTATATGTAATTATCTGAATCGTTGCAAGGCTACGATGCAACCTTGTTACCGAAACAAAATATGTGATAATTGTATTTTCTCATATTTTAGACGTTAACCTCGGAGCTTTTGGCCACGAGCTGTGTTTTTGCACATATTAAGATATTTTGGTTTTATACATTTAAAAACACACTAAAGATTATTATTTAATTTGAAAGTTTCAGTTTTGCAACATTAGTTATGTTCAGATTTTATACATTAGATTATTCAAATTTCTGCTATCCCCCTGTATATATCAACATCTAAGATGCATTAGCTCTCTACTTAAGTACATTTGTATGGTAGAGTTACGTGTGTAACCCCTACAGAATGCGACACGCCGAACAGTGTTCACCTCGCTTCATGTGAACCCATTACCGCGTCATGGGAACTTATTAGTCTACATCAATAGCTCATCGTTCTTTAAGTGCTGTTCAATGTTCCTTACGTGTTCACAACCAGTCTAAGGTGGTCTTCCTCGCTCGGCTGAGTCCTTACAGACAACACGTTCCAAATAGAACGTTATGTAGTTTTAAGGGTTTTCTGTACTTGGTGCAAAGTCAGGTAGCACTGCGATATATTTTGAATGAAGTACACTTTATCTTCCATGGCCGAGGTGCCTTCATATCTATTGCTAAAAGCTGTGGCATAGAAAGCAGTGGATGGGAAATTTATGATTATTCTCAACATGTCTACTTCCGGCGATATTTGAAGCGTATCGACAGTGTGTGGTTTTTTATGTCTGTTGTTCTCGCGAGGTCTTTGTCGAGCTCGCACGTCGGAGAGCTACGTTGATGAATGCTGATACACTGTTCAGAGCGTGTGTAAATTGTTTTTCCTCTTCATCTCTCACGTAATATATTTATGGCCTTGACAAACTGTAAGATTTAATCATGTGGCTTTGTTGGCAATTCGTTTTATTCTAAAATACGTTTTATTTCTTCCTTCATTATTCTCTTGTAGAGATATGGCGTAACGATTGAATTTAAAATTTGTGTTTAATATCATTCGGTTTTCAAACATTTAAAATTCAGCAAGCTGCTGTAGCTATTACAGATTT
>DWJK01006975.1:0-10152 GCA_018248815.1 Croniades pieria auraria
AAAAAAAATAATAATCGACCCATTAACATTCCACTGTTGGAATATGGGTCTCCTCCCATATTGAGAGGGTTGTGATGTGACCAGATGTGACCAGTAACAATAAGATTCTGTGATTGCAAGTACGGATGATAAGGACGAAAGATGAATGAAGGCCATTAGTCTGCCACACTGGCCAAGCTCGGGTTGGCAGACTTCACACACCTTAGAATTTTTTTTTTATAAATTCTAAGGTGTACAGGTTTCCTCACGATGTTTTCCTTCACCTTTAGCAAGTGATATTTAAACCTAAATCGCACTTTTATCTTTACAATCCATATCGCACACTTCTTTAAGTGCGCGCTATGGATTTGACAAGAACTCAACATCCTCGGAGTGAGAGGGTGAATTCTTAACCACTAGGCTATCACTGCTTCAGTAAATGTTTATGGATACAGACAAATTTGAAAAACCGACAACTACATAAAAATGTTTAAATATAATTGATGTGTTTATTACATAATGAAATATTACAAAATAATTCCAACAAATAATATATCTACATAATTCAATAACAAAAATTTTAAAAAGGAAGGCCTAATATTTTTAGAATTTATAAGCATTTTGGCTGCATTCAAAACATTACTTGACAATTTTTTTAAGATCTAAGTGTGTACGAGACTCTGTACCATTTACAGGAACCCATACGCATTTAGTTTTAAAACTATTCTACTATCAAGACTTGCTTTATATTTTTCCATAAATAATTGACATAATTGAAGGCTACCCTACTTAATAGCTGTCAAGTCTCAATGTCCTTTTGACAGTTCTAGAGTTAAGTTCACTTCTTAAGCGATTTTGAGGTTACAATAGTTTTTTTTATTTTCTCGAACATTAGATACATTAGCAAAAATCGTAAGTAATATATAATTACATCAATATTTTTATTTACCTTATTTATCTTACTTTTACCGGCGAACATCTGTTATTATGATCATTATCATCATTTTTACTCTGATATTTATTAAACTCTGATGAATATTTCTGCTTCATACTTGAATTTAGTTATCAACTTATAAACATTGATAATAAAATTTTATGTTCAACTTATAATTCAAATTTAATATAATTTATATTCCTGTTCAATATTCTTATCGGAATATTGAATAGAAATATAAATAAATTAATAACAACATAACGGTTATATGCTATTATCATACCCAATTTACGTCTATACTCCGTATTTTTAGAACCACCGTCCAAAAAGTTTGTCAATTCATTGGTATTGAAAGTACATTTCGCTCTCTCCCTCTGCAAATCCTCGTTCACTGTCACTCTGACTGTCATAATCACAGCTTTCCCGCGCGATGCGACAACGCAACAGAAAACAAAACAGTTGTTTGTGAATACACAAAAAAATGTACACTACGCACATAAATTTAAACGAAACAATATGTGATAAAGTTATTTAATTCCAGATAACGTAAATATAACGATTAAAAGTGATAAGAGATAGTGTTTTTGTGCCGCGAGGTAAATATACGACTAAATGTACACAATACGCACTCACTGAGTGCTCCGAGCAGAAATGGTTATAAGTGGACTTATCATTGCATATGTATATTCGCAGTTGGGGAGCTGTCAGTCATATAAATTAATTATTCAGCGCAAAGTTGACAGTGCTATTGTAATGTCATGTATAATAAAATAATTATTATATAGTTACGTTAAGTCGTCATGGGGTAGGCAGAGAGCACCGAATGCTAAATATGTATGTATGTCTGTCCTTACGAATCTGACATCCGTCTTCTGCATTCATCACTCTCTTCTACACGACGTATTCAGTGAGCTCTGGCTCCCAAATCAGCCAGTATCTGACGTATTTGATCAAGATGGATAAGTTTTGCTATTCTCTCTGCTCACCTGCATCTTATTTATGTACGGATTCTATTATTGCGCCTATATTAGAAACGAAAATGAAAGTAAAACACCAAGACAATATTATTAAATTAACAAATTTTTTGTACCTTTCTTGCATATCACTTCGTGATCACTACCACTTTCTGAGTTTGCTTAATCTAGAACTCATTACATACAATGAAAATAGTACAATTTTATCCGTTTTAAACTGTAAACTAACAGACAGAATGAATGGAATTAGAAATCTATTTCGGTTATGAAATATTCGAAGTGCAACTTAACGAAAACCTAGAATGAATGCATGTATGCATCATAGTAGCATTTTACGCAATGTATTGCCGAACAATACTCGCTTAATACTTTATAACCCGCTGAAGTTATCTAGTCACCTCGCTGTAATAATCTAATAGCGAGTCAGAGGGCGAGTAGGGAAGCGCACTCCTTGCAAGTGCCAAGTCGATCTCTGCGTGTACTACTGTGAACAAGAATACTGGTAATTTTGTTGGAGTCAAACCGAAACAGTCATTATAAAATCGCTTAGTCAAATTGCATAGGAAAATTCTTACATTCCTTTTGTTTCTTTCAAATGATATTCCTACAGTAAGATTCTGATCGCTTAATCAGCGGTGTGACCGCTTATTACTCTTAACCTACTTTTTTGTTATTACCTATTTATATTTTTCTTCTACGAGTATTGTGCAATAAATGTTTGTATTGTATTGTACCTAACTTATTTTCCTTGCCATCAGTGAAGGTTTTTGCAAGCGATACTAGATGGCGTTAGTTGTCATATTATTGCAGTTTGTGTGTAATTTGAATTGGAATTTCATTTTGGATGCAATATTTGAACTGACATTATTCTAGATTCATCATTATCTTAAATTTAAACTGCCTAAGAAAGGATATATTGCAGATGCAGATCTTAATTTCTTATTTTATTGTACTTTTTATTTTGCATTGTTTTTTGTTTTTCTATCTCTTTTTGTATGTCTTTTTATGCTGTATGTAACTGCGTATCACGCAAAATAAACATATTTTCTTTCTTCTTCTTTCTTTCTTAGATGTTAACAGTGGTAAAGTTAGGTTCGGGTGTAATAAAAGTAATATATTTATTTTCTTTTTATCTAATTTATATTCTTAAGATTGGTGTTAAAAATAAATATTAATATTTTTTGTGACTCAGACATTGTTTGCAATTTGTTGACTAACAGAGGATTTCTTTCAATTTTAATAAATACCCGCCATTAAAATTTAAATGCTTTGCAGAATAATGCGCTCATGCATACGCCCTAAAAAACTACCCTAATTTGGCTTCGAAGTCCCATTCAACATTTACGGTTTAAAGTGCTGAGAGCTGACGATGTTTTCTACTTTAAGAATTGGTGACCATCTTTATACCTTACAGCGAATCTGGCGAAAGAATCTTACAACATACCGTACCATTAAAACGATAAGACGTTTATTACGTAGACATACAATTTTTTTTATGACGACTATATTGCGATAAAAACCCAATAACAACGAAGTAATTTATTGATGGATTCGTTCAATAAATGTTCATTTTGATAAAGGAGATTTAAACTCTTGAAACTTTCATTAGTAATAATAATTGACATTCAAAGAATTAAAAGTCATAAGCCATATAATACATGATTGGATGCGACGAGCTGAAGTTCGAACTCAGTGGCGTGCTATTGGAGAGGCATAAGTCCAGCAGTAAACGATGACGGACAGATGATGATGATGAACCCATATCACATTTTGGAGAATATCGTTACCATGAGTATCATGGTGTCTTAAAACGGTGATTATTTGACCTATACAGTTTTTCAAAATGACAGTTCCTTGTTCTTGAACGGCCTTTATGTTCGAATTCCACTGATCAGATGGCCATATATGGAATTGTTCCATGTTTATTTTTCATTAAAGTCTTAAGTACAAAACACGACATTGGTGGTGATATCTAACGAAAATAAAACTTTTATCGAGATATCTTAACCCCCAGTGGTGATAAAAGGCAATTAAATATACACGATAAGACCGATAACAGCATGCATTAGCAGAAATGTTTTGTGACAGAAATAAATTATTATTTCGTGTAACGAGGGTGATTGATATTATTCAAGAGTTACCGCGCAACTCATTCTTCTGTAATCTATTGCTAACAGCTGTGGGTAAAATGGCTTTTAATTATGGCACTTATATAGGTACATAGTATATAATTATATACTTTGACTGCGGTGATTTAAGTTTATTATTGCTGGAAATGAGTTCAACTGCTTGATTTACCAAAAGTAAAACGAAACCTGTACTTCATGTAAGACATTTTATTTTTAATTTACACAAAATTCAAATGTAACAACAACAACAAAATCCTAATTTATTAAATCGCAACACTGCAGGAACATCAAAATATCCTTAAAAAATCCGAACTATATTCAAAATATAGCAGTAAATAAACATTACATACCTAATTGAAAAATTTATTTGTATTAACATTACGTTTAATATCTAACTATATTATGTTCGCAACAATAAATAAAATATTATATAACCAGTATTACGTTAAAAACTGAAAATAATTATATCCCATTATATGTTACATTAATTATATTCACAATATAACATTTACAGTTTTCCTTGCGCTAGCGGTTTTATATATTTGTGGAAGCTCTCGCTGACGGGCTCTGCATTCAAAGGCGTCTTCATCGCCTCCTCGAACAACCGTTCGTACACCCTGCCATCGGACGAACCCAGCGTTGACTTGAGGATCTGGAGGTTAGTGAAAATTGTTATCATTATACTGTCACGTCCGGTCATTACAGGGTACGCAGATACCTCCGATAAAACTGTAACTATTCATGTACCAACCTCGTCTCTTATATCGAACGCATCCACTAGACCAACAGCGTTAGGTCTTATCAAAGCGAGTAGCTTTTCATATTCCCTCTGTAGATCTCCTAAATCCTTCTCTGATATTGATGTGAACTGTAATAATACCGAACAACTAATAAAATAATATAAATGTTTGCGAATTAATTTATAAAAATTACGATGACAAAAGCAGTGATAGCCTAGTGGTTAAGAATTCAGCCTCTCACACCGGGTGTGCTGGGTTCAAATCCATGGTGCGCACCTATTTATAAAAAGTGAGTTTTAAATTTAAATATCACTTGCTAACGGTGAAGGAAAACATCGTGAGGAAACCTGCACACCGTAGAAAAAAAAAAAAAATATTTCTAAGGTGTGTGAAGTCCGCCAACCCGCACTCGGCCAGCGTGGCGGACCACGGCCTTAACCCTCTCAATATGAGAGGAGACCCATATTCCAACAGTGGAATATTATTGGGTCGATTGTAAAAAAAAATACGATGACATCAATTGACTATATCTTTTACTTTATTTTAAATATGAAAATAAAAAAAAACCTTCAAATCAACCACATAAATAGGTCTCTTTATAGTATTTCATCATTCCTTACTCTCAATAAATCCCCCGTCATCCTGAGTGCCCAGTAAGTAAGGTACAGCATGGACAATTGCTTCATTACAGTCTTCACGTTTTCACTGCATAAAGCGGTCAGGCGTAACACTTCTGACCAATAAGTACTGCATATAATTGCGCGACAATGTGCCTGAAATATTGTAAAGCTGTTTTTTAATTTTGTTTAATAAATAGTGACAAAGATTATTTAGCAAATAAATTTTTAATAATGGATAATAAATAGCAGTAACAATTAATGCCTTTATTTTGCCGTAAGGTATCACTTTAAATTTGATGTGGTCTCACACATGAGATTGTAAAAGATTTTAAAATTAGATAATAATAGATGTCGATAATTTTATTAAATGACTGCAACGTAAAAGTTTTATGAAGTCTTCAAGAGATGGCTCTTATTCCGTTTCTATTAAAAATCCATTAATTACCTCAGCAGCGCCCACTAATTCCACCGTCGTTAACATCCAGGCATCCTCGTAGCACATTCCTGATTTTACACGTCCTCGTATATTTTTTACACATACTGCAATTTTCCTAAAAAAAAGTACAAAGTTGTATGAGTTAAACTTCGATAATTTAAATCAATTATGATAAGTACCTACTTCAGCACAGAAAACAGAGTGCAAAAGTTGTTGTGGTTTTTATAGCAAAACTCATGAGAATAACTCATGAAACTAAACTAGTCAAGTCTTAACTTAGAATTTGAAAAAAATGAGAACATAATGGAACTCACCCAGCTGCAACTCTTTGGAAAGATTTGAGAATACTCTCCGCTGAACCATCCCAAATCACTTTTCCATTTTTATGTGCCTCGTTCAAATAAGCTACTGTTGTCGTTAATGCTGTCTCTGACTCTGCTTGCTCCCAGGATTTTACCAAAAATCTTGAATTAAAAAAACCTTATAGTACCTGACAATGGAAAGTCTGCTACTGTAGACGATGAATGAAATTAGAAGATTGCAAGTTTTGTCATACGCATTAAAAATTCAAATTTTATTCCTGAATAGTTTACAGCTTTTAATAGCTGTTACAGCTACCCTTCTTGAGCTAAACACACCTTGACGGTCACGCCTAAACAATAATTCAGAAAATGCATAAAATGTTCTCCATTAAGCCGTGTCTTAACCAATCCGAAGTGGCAAACCATACCGTTAAAACTTTAAGTCTATTCAAGCGAAAATCTCTTCCAGGAGAAACACGATATTCAATGATTCTTACGAATTGTGGCCGAAGGTTAAAATGATAGACTGTGCCCTAGGTTATCTGTATGAGGTATACTAACTAGGAGTCACGGCTAGTCTGAATGAATTAGCTATGACGGTATAGTCAAGGACCTCATAAATATTACTGGGGACTTATCTAATCTCGAAAGATCATTGACTTTTGAAGTCGTAATTAAAAGACGATTTATTACAAAAATCTGAAAAACTGATAGAATTTTAACAACAACGCTAATAATTGTACCTGTTTCAAAAATGTTTTGCTCACCTTGCCGTCTGCAAGAGCAACACGGTGTAGTCCCCCTCGTAAGTCCTCGTTGCCACCATGTAAGAATATATGCTGGGCAAGTTGGAAGAGATCATGTAACCGTGGCCGCCGCAAGCGTATATACACTCTTGTGTGTATGTTGCTGCATCTGACGTGCTCACCGCCTTTAGACAGCTAGATAGAGCGTGGAGCTACAAATTGGAAGAAAAACATCTACATCAAAGATAAGTAGTTGTCATACAGGGTTTGATATTTATATCAATATCCACAGTATTAACGTTTATTGATAAATAGATATCTTAACGTAAGGTGTTATTTCAGTGGTTCATAAACCAAATTTACTTAGGCAAATCATAGCAATTCTCCAAAAAAATGTTCACGTAACTGTCAATGAAAACGCCAAAGGAATAATATTAATGAAATTTTTGGGCAACTCCAGACGTAGCCATCTGATCCCAAAGAAGACAGCCTGCGTTACTGTCCTGGTAAACAGATGGCCGATAAACTACATATTAATATATGTGAATAAATATATAAATAATAAATTAATAAATAAATAAAGAAATGAATAAACATTAAATATAAATAATAATAAATAAATAATAAATATATATACATTTTTGCTCAACCCACACACATCACACAAATATTCGCTGTGGCTGGAAATCGGAGCTACGCCCCGGTTCAGTAGTCAGGTTCCATAACCACTGGACATACGAGCCATTCAAAAACCAGGGAGATGACATTTATGAAGGGTAACCATGGGACAGAATATTGGAAAGAGAATGGATGTTGGAAAGTGCCAGACAATATAGTCACCTCGGCAAGATTATCAACGTTTCCTTTCCGCATGGCAGCGAGCAGTTCAATGAAAGTCCGCCATAACCACTCGCCAGTCAACATCAGCGCGTGTGACGTCGCGATGCAGATGAACAACTTGTGCTGCTGCGTCGGGTAGTCCAGGATCTGGGGTTCTGGTGCGCTGGAATTTATCGTTACCATTATTTATCTACAATGACATAATCACCCACATACAGCCCCTCTATAAATATAAATTAAAACAAAACATCTTGGGACATCGCCACACATGGCCATCTGTTCCCGAAGTAGGTAGAACCTGTGCTATCGTAACCAGACGTGTAATAAACTACATCATCATCAACCTTTTTGTCATTCCACTGTTGGTCACCGATCTCTTCTCAGAATAAGAAGCTTTGGCCACGCTGCGAACTTTCGGGTTTGCAGACTTCACACGCTTTTATCTTGGCGTTAAGAAATAAAAGTAGATAGGTCATGCCAAACGGTAATAAATATAAATAGTGTTTCTTACTCTGGCTTGGGCTGCGACTGTCGCCGCACAGCAGAGTATCTGATCGCGATGGTCGCGGCTTTGGCCAGATTGAACGCCGCATCACTGACTAGGGTAACCCTCACGAAGACCATGGTCCCGTACGTCAACTTCTCGTGTCTCGCCACTTTCACGTACGTGCCGTCCTGTGGTTTTGTTTTTTTAATAAACAGTAGAAAAGATCGTAATTAAGAAGCACCATAGGTCAGAACAAAATTATAATAAAAGGCCATAAATTAAGATGACCACGATACTCCTATCTTGACCAAATAGGTCAGATATTTGCTAATGGAATCAAAAGTCTCTGGAGACTCGGGTCCGGACCCGACGTGCTTGTATAAAAAAGTGATAAATATGGCAAAATCACCTTAGGTTTGTAAGGATTAATATATTTGGCATTCGGCTCTCTGCTTCCTCCCTAATCCGTAAGAGACCTCGCATCACGATGTAATAATAAAAATGATAAAAAAGCAGCAGGTATAGTAAATATTTATATTATTAAAGCATAAAAGGCAGAAAAGAGATTATCATGATATTTGTGTATGACAAGATTAAATCACAAACCTGTATAGCCCCGAAGGGTTTGACAGGAGAATGAAATCCTCCCACTTTTTACCAGTCATGTTACACGTCCCCCGTGAATGGTGAGTTTATTGACATACACCGGGCACAAATGTAGACTTCGTGCTAGTACTAGAAACTTCGAGATAGAAAAGCGGAATAATAATTAACCCGGTCCAGGGATCGAGCTCAAAATTGTCGCTTAATAGCTTCGCGTGCAAAAATGCGTACAGAACTCTTATGGGGCAGACAGAGAGCACGGAACACCAAAAATCTCTATCCCTATAGACCAGACGTCCTTCTTCTATGTTCATTATAGGTACACTTTATACTCGATAAGTTTTAATATATTCATATTATAAAATATATACTTTAAAAAGTAATTTAACATGTTTGTTTGTATGCGTATAGACAACAATATGTAACATTCAGCAACGTAAATAAATATACAGTTCTAAACTACATTTTGTTTTTGCAATACGATTTATACCTATGAGACTGAATTTTTCGTTCCGTTACGACGAAATATAATTGAATGCTAAATCCGTTCCGTATCTGATGACCTTGATCGTGCACCAACAATATGTACTTGATAATACCTCACTAAAAGATCAGTTTATTCAATTATCATATGAACAATAAATCTTAGATAAAGTTACTTGAGGCTATCTGATCACAACAACGAACAATCCTACTCATCACATAAATTTTTTGCCCTGGGTCACATTCACAACCGCCCGTTTTGTAGTCAGTCGCTATCAGCAAGCCAGGCTAAACAAAGTCATGTTGAATACGCTATGTAATAAAAACAAGCATCAAAGTACCTACTTTCTCCACTCGGGCATTCTTCATCAGCATATTTTCTCTTGGTATCCGAAAATGGTCGAAAGCTATGAAGCCATTATCAGCCGTATTGTATCCCATACGAGGTCCGAGCTCTCCCACTTTTATTCCGGGCAAAGATATGTGCGTTTCCAAATCCCGAATCTGTATTATAAAGGGATGAATTCCGTAGCATTTTCCATTGGTGCTCAACTGGGCCATAGTTACCACATGATTGATAGTTTTGCCCACTGCAATGTGTAAATGAAAGGGTATGTAAGAAAAAAAAAACTATGAAGAAAAAAATTATAAAAAATTAAAATGAATAATGAGTGCCTCGTTGGTCGAGTGGCTGTAATCACGACTGCCGATCGGGAGGTCCTGGTTCAAATCCCGGGTCGGATAGTACTGGATTTTTCTAATTTAGAATTTCTAGTAGTGACTCGGAGACTGGAATTTTTCTCCGGTGTATGGCAATAGGCTCACCACCTATTCCATTGGACTTAAACGTAACTGGTGAAACGTGGGAGTGTACTACAC
>DWJK01006976.1:0-10150 GCA_018248815.1 Croniades pieria auraria
AAGTAAGAGAGGTTCCAAGCTCAGTTTCATTCAGAACACTCTCACGTTTTTCCTATGATTTACAGTTATGAACAAATCTAAACACGTAGGCATAAATTCTTTTAAATGTATTTATGTTTGAATAATTCTAAAAAGGTACAAATTGGGTTGGTTCATCTTGAGTATGTAAAACTTTTATTTCATATAATTCTAAATCTGTGGGGTTCGAGGCCGGTTCGCTTTCTGTTCTTTTAGGTAAAGCGGACCTTCCCGCCACAGAGAATTATTAGCTAAAAGATTCGGATCTGTGCCCCTGGTAGCCATATCTGCCGAATTGCAATCGGTAGGTACGTGCCTCCTTTGGCTAACGTCGGTTAATGCGCGTATTTCCATTACCCCTGTTGCATACAAAAGCCTTTAACAATTTAGGTTGTGTCCGTATCCAACCTAATGTAATGGTGGAATCAGAGCAAAACACTTTGTGCTTTATTTCGCAACGCAAGGCTTCACTAATTTTAACTGTGAGCCGCGCTCCCAATAAAGTGGCACAAAGTTCAAATCGCGGAATGGTTATAGGCTTTAAAGGCGCGAGTTTAGTTTTAGCACAGATGAGTTTAGTAGTTACCTTGTTATTTGCGTTAACCGGTCCTTAGTTACACGCATGAGGCAAACCCGTTCATCGAACTGTCTACAAAACAATGAAGTTCTAGAGACAGATGAATCACAAAAGACGTGTCTAGGTACAGAAACTGAGAGCAATGAATCCAGATTATTGGCAACCCTTCACCAAATCGTTTTGATGTCATTTGGTACGGGCTCGTCCCACTCTAATTTAAGAAGCCATAATTTTTGTAATAATATTTATAATGTTACGGTACAGGGACTCAAGAGGCCGAGTGGGTCAAAGATTTTACAACTGTTCGACAAAATATTTTTTTTTGTAATTTTCTGCGTCACATCCACATATAAATTTAGGGAAAATTTAATAGTATCTGTGATAGGGTTCCAAGTGACTCCTAACACATTCAATTCTTTGCATAAATCAAGACTTTCAGTTTCTAAATTTGCGGAAAATATTTGTGGGCAATTTATTCGAAATTTACGAATGGGTAAACATGCAGCATCTAAGGTTTTAACAACTTTATTATAAATGTGAGCTAAATCTCGTTGATTTGAAGCTCCAGTCAAAAGGTCATCAACATAAAAATCTTTCGCTATTACGTTTGACACAAGGGAATTACTATGATCTAATGCCAGTTGCAGAAGGCACCTGGCACTGAGGTAGTGAGCTGAGGGCGTCCCATATGTGACGGTGTTCAATTGTAGTGTTTTGAAAAGCTTTAATTCATCATCACGCCACAAAATATGCTGCAAATGCCTTTGATTCTCATGTACCATTACTTATCTATAAATTTTTTCGACATCTCCTGTCAACACATATTTATGCTCACGAAAATGAAGTAGAATATTGAACAATTCGTCTTGCACGACTGGGCCTACACAGAAGATATCATTACGTGATTTGTTGGAAATGGTTTTAGCTGATGCATCATACGCTATACGTAATTTTGTCATCTCACTAGATTCTTTAATTATTGCATGGTGCGGCATGTAGTTTCCAAAAGACGGTTTATCAATTCTGATTAAGTGACCAAGCTGTTCATATTCATGAATAAATGTACAGTACTCTTCTTTAAGACTTAGATATTTATTAAGTTTCTTTTCAATATTTAGAAAACGTTTAAGTGCCATATTATACGAGTAACCTAATGTCTGTTCAGGTGGCTCTCGTATGGGCAGTGCGATAGAAAATCTACCAGATGCTAGTCGCACAGAATTATTTTGAAAACGCGTCTCACAAAATTCTTCATCTGGTGTAAAGGTAGGTTTTGAAAATGGGATTTCCTCAAGATTCCAGAACCTTTATAACTGATTACTGATTTCTTTACTAAAGTTAAAGTGTACCTCTTTTTATGGTGAGGCTCAGGATTAGGACAATCAAGGGGACCAGTCACCAGCCAATCAAGCTTAGTCTCTTGTATGGTAGGCTTACCCGGTCCAAGTCTAATTTGAGCGGGTGCAATAATGTTAAAGAAAATCACTGCACCTAACAAAATGTCTACATCAGATGGACGATGAAAATCAGGATCGGCCAACTTAAGTTCTGATACATTAATTTTTGTGTTTGGTAGACAACCAGTAATTTCAGGTACTACAAGACATTTTACATAAGCATCAAAGGAATTTACTAATGACTTTAAGATTACATCACATTTTTCGGGCACAAATACTTTAGCATTATTTAAGCCAGATATACATACATAAATAATCTGTATTGTTACTAATCAAGTTCTTTTTATTTTTTAGAGTTTGCGTGATGAAGGAGGTTTGACTACCCGAGTCCAACAGGGCGCGGGCGAGGTAAGTATTATTATTGTCAGGATTTACCACTTCTACCAAGGCTGAACTAAGGACAACGTGGCCTGTATTTAAGGCTGATAATGAGGTAGGTGAGGATACCCTTTTATTAGGATCGTTTTCAAATATGTGAAGATAAGTGTTATGTTTTTCTTTACAGATACCTAGTCTACAAGCTGCTGCTGAATGTCCTCGACGTAAACAACTCTGCCAAAGACTGAGCTTCAAGACTTCCTTTGTTCTATTTTCAAAATTGAGATCTTTGAAAACATTGCAATCTACAATTCTGTGTTCTTTACTGCATAATGGACATGATATGATAATGTTGATAATCTGCCGGCAGAAGCCACAAAAGATTTGGAAAATTTATTTTGAAAAGACACGTTACGTTTTTAGTCAGTGTCAAATTTTATACGCTGAACAGCAGACGCTTTGTAGTGATCAAACCATTGTCTCAAGAGTGTCTGCGCGATTGAGCAAAAATTAAATAAATTCATCTAATGAGGGTATATCTGTTATTTGATTTTTATGTTCCTCCCATTTTTTTAGAGAAATGGGATCTAATTTATTGAACGCAATGTATATAATGAGTACATCCCAATGATCAGTAAGTAATGCTAAATTCTGAAGTGCTCTTAAATTTTTTAATAATTGATCCACAAGGTAACGAATTGTGTGCTTCTCGTGTAATGTTTTCAATGTCGAAAAAACCTTTCATACGATTATTTATAAGAAACTTTTTATTATCGTACCGTACAAATGTACCAAAAGTAGTCATACGCGCTTTAATTGAACCACTCATTCTTAGTAATTATTTTAATTGCATTGCCCCACGTTCAATATAGCACCAGTCGATTTCGCAGGATTTTCAGAAGTCATTGTTAGGCATAACAATAAAGGCAAATCAATGGATTAAGAAAAGTGAATAACTGTGCACCAAACCAAAAAAACAGCCAGTAGATAGTTGCAATCCTCCCTGCGTACAACAACAGTGGGCCTGGGCGCGTGCGCCGCCGTGGCGTGACCGCTGCGCCGGCAAAGGTCACGCGCACCCTCTGTGCCGCAAGACAATCTGGAATGTTCGTTGATATGCGCGTGAATTTAATGCAATAAGCTAATTATAACAGCAACTAATTTTATAGTAAGCGGTTAATACAATAAGCTATTTTATGGATTGATGTTAAAGTGAATTGGATAATTTACCCAATTTAAGGAAGAAATGAGAAATGCAAGATAGAAAATGCACAGGAAATGCAAATGCAATGCAAAGGGTACGTAAAAAGAATTTATTAATGTAAACAGCAGAAATATTTTCTAATTTGTAAGCGATGCGTCGTGATTGTAAAAAATAATAATGTTACTCGGATTTGCACTAAGCACAAATAATCACAAATCAAAACTGGATTTAGGGATAGGATTGCACGGATAGAACACTCTCCTGATTACGTATCTCCGCCAGCAGCCAGCCCGCTACGTCTCGATTCCACGTGATTGGTAGGTCATCATCATCGTCATCAGCCTATCTCTGTCCACTGCTGGCCATAGGACTCCCCCAATGAGCGCCATCGCGCCATGTCCTCCGCTAGTCGCATCCAGCATCTGCCAGCAGCCTTTCGCAGATCGTCCTCCCACCGGGCCGGAGGGCGTCCTACACTGATTGGTAGGTGCGTAGTGGAAAACGCCGATGTAGGCGAGTACTGCTTGATAGTGTCCTGTCACGGTCGCTAGAAATTGTCCCAGCAGCCAGACAATTGTGGTAAAATAAATGAAGTCTTTGGTGTTGTACGAGTTTATTTAAGTAAAAATGAATATACAATGCGTATGCGCGCGCGTAGGATCGGGTCCGTAACCCAAGTGGCGCGGGTCGCGGCAGCTGCGTCGGGCGTCGGCCCACACTCCCTTCGCCCCGCACCTTCTATGGAGCCTTAACAAGGACATTATATTAGGATTACAACTATACTCACTATCACTTAGGTTAATGTCATATAGTCAATAAACATTTAACACTCGTTAAAATATTTAACACTAAACATACGAAAAAAAGAAAAAGGAATGAACTACAGTCATTAGTTGAAAACGGAATGGTACACTGCAAGTAACTTCTAGAAAGCTTCTGAAATTATATCATTCATATCAACTTTCGGGAAAATTCGTTGGCATTCCTTAAATAACCAAGTTTTCAACGCGAACTTTTTGCTTCGCTTCACTTTAAATTGTTGGTTATTTTGAACCTTTTCCACCATTTATTATTTAAATCTCAACCGGCGTCTCATCATCGTCATGATCATCATCAACATCAGCCTACTCCCGTCTGCTGCTGGACATAAGCCTCTCCAATGGCACGTCACTGAACTCGATGTTCAGCTCTTCGCATCCAAACACTTTGGGTATATCGTCACTATTTCTATTATTATTAACCGTCGTCCATTGCTCTTAATTAAAAATATTACAATTAACTACCGTCCCTAAAAAATAATCTAGACCCTTTATTCACGTAACGAAAATGTAACAAATTAATAGTGAGTAAGTACCTACTACTTGTCATTGAATAATTTTCGCATTTAGCTACTTTCAACTTATTATCATCTTAATATAAGCCTACAGGATTAAATTGTACGGCCTTAAGAAAACTATTTCTTGTAATACCTCAGTATATCGGTTAAATATGGTATTGGAATCTATTCGACACACAAAGAACAACATTCGCTTCAAACATCTGATATCTGCAGGAGGCAATTTAATTCATCTCGGAATGAGTTCCGTAGACAAAAGCGAATTGTCGCGATGTACGCGGTCGCGGGACGCAAGAATTGAGACAAAAATTTTTGTACAAACTGCTCTTTTCGCCATCCGCAAGATTAGATTCAAGGGGATAAATCTCCTTCCCCCCACTTGCGTCGCCCATTCTGGGTGAAGGCTTTATTCGGGATTATTTATACAGAACATTTTGCTCGGTGGCTTGACATGCTGAATAACGTCCTTTAATCTCTCTAACGTCACGGGAATAGTTGATAGACACCTACCCTTGGGAGTGACTAGTTTCTTTTGACATAAAAATAAGTCGAATACGAAAATAATAAAAGCATACTAAAAATGTAATGGGTACGCTTTAGCTTTTTCTATGTTATAACTAATGGTATGTTATGTCATATTATTATTTATTTGCTAAGTCGTAGAGATGAAACGGGTGATCACTAATACGTGTCAAAATAATTGTACTTTATTTATGAATACTTACATTATGTAGTTATTAAGGTGAACTAGAACCTGACTTAGGATAGCATCAACTTTGATTCTAACCTAACTTAACGTACCATCAACTTAAAGTATTGCGATTATACCTAATCGTAATTGCAATAACCGCGATTATACGAATACTTCGAAGACAGGCCTGCGCAATATTCTTGATATACTGAGGGAGTCCATTCAGATCGAGGCGAGAACAATGGGGGTTACAAAATGATTTATAATGGGCTTTGATGCAATGTTTCTATTTCTGACGACCCTATGACGCTTTTTATATTAATTATGTAGTATTTGTTTAAACAAAATATTCCATCTCTACATTTACACAAGACATTGGTCTGAAATATTTTTATAGGTGAATGAATAAATAAAAAAAAAAATATATAGTGACGCTTGCATAGAAAGCTCCAAATAGTTTCTTAACGCAAACGTAAGTTACGAGCAGCATTGCAAAAGTTATCTTATTTGTATTGCTCTGCAATTCCTAGCAGTACATTAGTATTAGTGTATTTACAACACGCGAAACTTTATGTGTCATACGTACATATATAGGCAGGCAGTGTCTTTAACACTGATCTTTTTATGACTTGCGTTAATGAAAACCAACTTGCTATTGTATATGGTTTTCAAAAGAGAGTCCAATGATATTAAGTAAATGGATTTACTGTATTTACATATTTGTACGAGTACCTTATTATCAACATTTCTTATACCATTGTTGGACATGGATCTCCTTTCAAAACGATAACACCAAATGCCATGCTGGTCAGAAGTTAGCAGATTTCTTGAGTCTAGGAGAGATAACCCATAATAGAGAAAAGACGAGAAACTTCCCTACGGATGTTAGTTTTTAATTATACTTGTTTCTTCGCTATTGTAATCCACAATTTTATTACAAGGTAGATTTCCCTCCGAGCGCTCGCACTGTTAGCTCTACTATTCGTCATGTAGTGTGAAGTTAGATTGGAAAACTTGTAGTGCAACGCCGCTCTCGCCTCGTTCGCAACACATTAGCGACTAACCCGCAAGTATCACAAATTGTTAATTAATTTAACTAATGCATTAAGGGTGTTTATTTATAGTTTGTTGACATATTGCTGGAATTATATTTATCAACATAGATAGATAGGAAGATAGATAGGCAAGTAGATTGGTGGTTAGGTAGACAAGTAGATAGATCGATAGAGACAGACAGATAGGTTGACAGATAGATACATAGGGAGACAGATAGATAGACAGATAGGTAGATCACTAGGCAGATAAACACGTAGATAAGTGGGTAGGTAGACTGGTGAAAGGAGAGGGGCACGGACGGACAAATAAATAGATAGATAGCTTATTATTCTAACTTGAAATTTTAAATAAAAGCACGGATTCTGGATTTGTACCCGGTGCCAATAGGTTCATCCGCTTTCCGTGGACGGATGTATGTATAACCTAACTATCGAGACTGCCTTACACTTTGTGAAAACACAGACATGGTAATATGTTATGTTAAAAATATGTTTGTTAATTATTATCTCTGCGTAATGTACCAATGACATTATTGATGTAGTGTTAAGTTAGATTAGAAAACTTCTCATTGCAATGTTGCCCTCGCGTCGTCCACGCTTTAGTAGCTGCCCCCCGAGCCCACGAGTATCACAAATTCTTAATTAATCTAATGCATGGAGCTTGTTTGTTTACAGTTTGGTCACACTTTGGTCGCGTCCACGAGCCTTTTATATGACTCATCGTGTAAAGTATCTTCAAGATAATATATTACGTTAGTATAATGCACCAATAAGTAGGTATATTGAAGTGTTTGTGTAAATTACAGACAGCTACGAGAAGACATAATCAGGGAGATATGATCATCATCATCACCATTTTATTTTCAATGTTGCACACTGGTCTCTTGTAAAATGAGAAATGCCATAGGGAGGTACAATAAAATGAAGATTGATTTTCTTCCGACCTTTATATGTGCGGCTAAAAATATGAAATCATCATATAAATACATTACATTACAATATGCACATGACTTCGCACTAGGTTTTCTGCGCTGTGGGCGGCGTGGACACAAATAAACACACACAATGTCTACATGTTTATACATACCGTGTATGTCTATGTTTACTTGTATAAAAAAGAATGCATCATTTACGTATATATCCAAACTGGAATTGTATTAAATGTGCAATGCATGAACCAGCACGCTTATTTCGATGTAAAACAAGTTACAAAATATACAATTAAACATAATTATTCTCCCTGTTTCTATAAGTTGGACAATGTAAACGATGCTTTATAAGGCCTCCACCCGTAGGCTGTTCTGTACTTAAAATAAAATACAGAAAATACGACTTTTAAAAAACGAATGAATAATTCAAAGAATGCATAACTAATACGCTTCACCGTGGCATGAATTATTCTTAAACAGTGTCGCCATTAAAATTAATCTATGGTAGGCTATATTATTAACAGATTCACTGTCCGTTACAAAACAATTACTGAGTGCTTTATTGTACGGAACTAAATGTAAGTAGAATACATCAACAACAGAAATATTTATTGTCATATGTTACACTAACCTAATGTATGGACCGAAATAGTCTGAAATAAAATTTTATTATTATTATTATTATTATTATTGCAGGGTAGGCAGGAAGCACCACAAGCCAAATATCTCCATCGTTATAGATAATACAAAACTACCTGTAGGTTCGAAGTAAATTATAAATACTAGCTTAACTTGATTATAATTTAAGCATAAAAAGCACTACTGTAAAAGCACTACTATAAAAGCACTACTTGATGAAAAGTGAAGAAATTAGAATAGGAAGAATACAGAAGGGGACAGCGAGCACTAAATGACATATACATATGTATGTTCAAAGCGGAAGAAATGAAAGTTTACTGCGATAAGAACAATATGTACGTGCGCGCGCGCAACCAAGTCGGGCGATGGTCTGGCTTGTCGACTGCTTCCCCGTGGGCGGTGCGGTCAACACGTACCGCAATGTAAGGGGCTGGCGTAAGCAACAGAAGCGTAGCGTGAGCGGAGATACGCCACATACTCAAAAACAATGATCAGGCGTGATGTTACGTTACCCAAAAACAATTTGCAATATGTTTAGGGTTCCAAACATTCTCGTGATACAAATACTTATTATTCTGTCAAAAGCACATCCACATTTTATTGAGCTTACGAACTAAACAGACGAAATAAATAAAGTCTCAATACAAATAGCAACTATTATTTTAGTATAGCACCGATATTAGTGAAGTAAAATGGTAACGAATAACGCCGCTTATGAATAAAACATATAAAACACATGACCATTAAACAATTTATATATATCGGAAAAACACAGGTGCGTGCCAACATTTGATGTAAGCTAAATACTTGTAATCAGCACCCAATACGCGATGAAAAAGCGATGTGTGCGTACCGGAGTACACAGGTAAGAAGTGAAACCTCTTTATGACATATAGTTTCTCTACTATTTACAACTTCACAGAACTTGGGTAGATAAGGCTTAAGGAAAAAAAAACCGCGTTAAATTAAAGCTATCTCATTATTATAGACATGCATACACAAAACATGACCAATTCATTTTATCATTGCTCTTGTTATAATTATTGTATTTCATCAATTATGATCGCATCATTATTACCATTGTCGTCATTATTAAATATTTTTGTAATTAATGGCTTTGTTTTTCATTAAATATTTTGTCATTAATGTTTTTGGATATCCCCGTTGGACTAAATCAAGATCACTCGCTGCTTGAGTTTCATTATTTTTCTTATCTCCGTACTCTCTCGATCGCTCCGCCGATGTACTGATTTGTGAACAATTACGATCATGAACATCTACTTGTACAACTATTGCATTTGGATACTCAATAGAGCCTTCGGACTCTGCCATTATTTAATCTAAACATTAGTGAATCAGTTTACAAAAATTACATAACGAACTTTAATATGCATATTTCATGTCACAACTTAATAAAAATAATTTAAAGCAGATATTTAATAACTTACTCAATTACACAAGTTATGAGTAAATAATTTGAATTATCTATTCAAAGTAATACAATTATATTATGACAGTTTATCTCGTAGACATGCAGTGATTTTATAGAATTCAAAATGAATAAATAAATCGTTAAAAACGAATAATGAAAACGTACATCTGTACCTATACATATTTTTATTTTCTAATTTTGTTTTATTTTATTTTTAAATTATTATTTAATTTGTTTTTCTATTGTTTTTAGAATTGATAATGTTTACTAGATTGACAGCCATATTTATCAACACTTGATAATTGTAATAGATTTATATACATATACTTTATTTGACTTACAATCAAAACGTGAGGTTAACCTCAAAAAATATTAAATTCACGCTCACGTGTTGGATTTATCAAACGAAATATATAGTCACTCTCACTTTTACTATAAATTCACTTGAATTTGAATAAGTCTTTTTATTTTATCACTTTCAAACTAATATGTTA
>DWJK01006977.1:0-10150 GCA_018248815.1 Croniades pieria auraria
AATTTATAAGATATGTATTGTTATTTTCTAAGAGCTGTGGATCTTTGTATAATAAATAAAATAAAATAAAATAAAAATAAAATTTTCTCCATAAGAAGGCTCTACATTAATTATTCGTTATAGATGTTGGTGTAAGAATGAATAGTAGAGAATGCTATTTGGCGTTAAGTTTGTGTTTTGTTCGACTTCCCTAGATTTTTGGTGTTACAATAAAGAATCATCATCATCATCAGCCTACTCCCGTCCACTGCTGGACGTAGGCCTCGCGAATAGCACGCCACTGAGCTTGAAATAAAAAAAAAACAGAAAAAAATAAAGAATAAATAAATAAAAAAATGAAATAAATATTTATAAATACTAAGGCCCAGCATAATCTTATGGGGACATATTCTGAGTAGGGAATTTAATCGTTACATTCCGTTAACGTTGTTATTACCAGTCCATCTTGCACAAGTTCCGAACTCGAAACGTACAGACAGACATGCCAACGCGGAGTCAAGGCGATATAATAATTATGATTACCCTGTTCGTACGGTATTATAATTATTGTTAATGTATCGTTTCATTCTGTATTAATTGGAAAGCCTTAAATTAGGCCGGAATGTAAATAATATAGTTTTTATAGATTCTGCTACATTTCCGTTTATGATCTTTTGAATATAGTTTATTCGAAATGCGAAATGTTTTGAATGTATGTGATATCAATAATTAGACGGTAAAAAATTAGTTGTTGATTTAATAAGACGGAGTTTAATTCTCTGCCTACGCCGTCGAGGACTATAGGCGTACTTTATGTTTTTTTAATTATAGAGTAGGGTAGATATGACATACATAATATGTATGTCATATTGGATTTACATACATATTATGTATGTAAATCCAATATGTTTTTCTTCTAGAAGTTTCTTCAATACATGCTGTCTATAGTTTTATAAAGGTTCAATAAAGTTCGTAGCTACTATGCGGCACAATGTCCGAACGTGAAGGTTACAGGTCACGCGTGGTGACTCCGGCGACGTCATGGAGGCTATTGAAATGTGAACTTTGCCCAAATATTCGTTTAGTTGAAACGAGGGGACAATATAATTAATGTTGCCTTGTTATATATATTCTGTGTAAGAAAATTTAATGTACAGGTCACAGGTCGCAACTTATACACAGAGTTTCTTTGTATGTGTAAGTGAATTAGTTCGAATATAATTTATTACTGTCGTATGTCAGGGAGAGAAAAAATATATTTAATAATACTTTGTATTTCATTTGTTAAATTAATGGGATGAAATACGATACTTATAAGTTAAGAATCCTACAGTTCACATAAAGTAATATAAAGAAATAAAAGAAAGAAACGACCACCGCGAAATGCATTTTTCCGCATTTACATCTGTTGTTGGAAATTATTAGCAGTACTGGTTGTAAACAATTACGATTAATTTTGACTGAAAACGTATAGAATATCTAATAGAAACTTCAAAGGGAGACTTATCAAATATTGCTTGGGAGAGTCGAGTGAGTAAAGTGTTTAATTTAGTACTAAATATTTATAGGATTAGAAAAAATTTCGACTGCCTCGTTAGTTGAGTGGTTACAGGCGGGGCTGCCGATCGGGAAATTCTGGGTTCAAATCCCGGGTCGGGCTCTAATGGAATTTTCTAATTTAGAACATCTAGTGGTGACCAGGAGTCTGAATCTCTGCCCGGGGTATGGCAATGGGCTCATAATGTATTTCATGGGATGTAAACGTAACTGGTGAAACGTTGGCGTGTACTACACTCCTTTTCCTACCTCTTGGGAGATTACAAGCGTGATGTTACGAACAAATTTTATATTTATAAACTTTCGATTGTATGATATCATCATCCAAACTTAAATTGTTCTAGTATGTGCACTATTTTTCATTATCAAAATATCGGGTAGTACGTTCATTTCTATTACTGTTTTATCCTACGGCTCATATATAAATATGCCGAAAAAGGTACTTTGTTCATAAGAAATACTTCTCTATAGTTCACCAGCCATAAAAATAGCTCCTGCTTTTGTTTTTATTCGAAAACCGTAACGTCTCAAGGAGTGTTGTACGATCGCATATTTCTGTCACGTACTCATTAGGCCGGCGAGCGGGAAGAATTTATCCCGATTTGTTCGAGATCTTTGCTCCCAAATCTAATATATACTAGTGAAATGGCCACGGTTATTTATAAGATTCCGCCTAACAAGGACATAACAAGTTAAAGTCATTGATTAAGCGGAAAGGCTCGATGTTATTTACGATACGCCCGTGATCTTAACAGATCTCGAACGTAGATCTTGTATCTGTCGGAGAGATTAGAAAACCAATCTTATCTGAGCTATTAAGAGATTGCAATAGTATTGCAGGTCATACGTAAATAATTACTATATAATATTATACACATCGTACATGACTATTATGAACGTAACATTACGACTGTAATCTCCGAAGGGGTAGGCAAAGGAGTATAGTACACTCCCACGTTTCACCAGTTATGTTTAAGTACCATGGAATAGGTAGTGAGCCTATTGCTATACACCGGGCACTGATCCAGACTCCGCGTCACTACTAGAAATTCTAAATTAGAAAAATCTAATAGCACCCGACCCAGGATTTGAACCCAGGACCTCCCAAACGGCAGTTGCGCTTGCAAACACTCGTCCAACGAGGCAGTCAAAGTCACGACTATTATGAAAAACTGATTAGGTTTGATAGGTGGTTTCACTGTATTCGTCGACCTTCGTTACATTCCGTTAAGAAAAAAAGAGGCTAGGGGATTCCCACTAGGAACAACACTCAGGTTTTCTAAAGCAAAAACGACCATCTATTACTAAAAAGTGCGACAGAGACGAAAATAGGTATTCATTTAGTGTCCATAAATAGGGTGATTGTGTTAGAGGATGTTATTTACATATTTCTAAGTAACAAACTGTATAGTTTTTTCTTGGCTTGAGATAATTACATATCCTTAAGTAATTAATTGTTAGTCAATTTTATATGATATATTTTATGAATGAATCACTTTATATCTATCTAGTAGTTAGGTATCATGGGATTAGGCTCACCTCCTATTCCAAGACCCACCTTGGAATAGGAGGTGAGCCTAATCCCATTTTTACGTTCTGTATCCTAATACAGAACGTAAAAATTTAAGAATAGTGGGTGTGTGTACGCTCCTCTGCCAGCCCCTACAGGACCAGACGTGAAGGTAAAAGATGTAATCTCATTCTATAGTATATAATATTCTTATATAGTAGTAATATAAATAATTTTAGAATAGTTAATGATTTATTTTTATCACAAATGATACATTTAGTTGCCTAAAGACTACTACCAACGTAAAACCGAACGGTTTAAATTTTTACATACCGATTAATCCACATCACTTTGGTAAACAGCGTGCTTAAGATAACCATCCAGTAAATTAGGTAATAATTAAGAACGATAGTGTTTAAGTGACTTGGAAACTTCTATGTAGTTAGCAACAACACCGAGCGAGCCAGCCGCGGCGGGCCCGTGCATGCAATCACCGTTGGAGCGATCAAAGTGATCGATCACATACTTTGTAAAATCATGAATTTACATTGACGTATAAACATAACATCACGCTTGGATGTCACCGAAGGCGCAGGCAGGGGAGTGTAGTATTCTCAATTTTCAGAAATTACCTTTAAATTTTACAGTTCAGACTCCGAATTACGTGAACTCTATCAAGACACTTTTAAACAAATCACATAGAGTTCATACTACCTGTTAACGGGGTACTGAAGGTTTTTGGTAATTTTCAAAAAGCTCGGGTTGGAGCAAGCTAGCCAGGTGTATGCAAAATTTTCCTTAGTTCTTACTTAAGATTAAATATATTTGGGAAATAATACATAACGCTATAAGAAACGAAGGTATCCCATTGTAAAAAATAAAGTGAATATTACTTACGTTATTGATAGATACGTATATAGATTCACTTGTGCTTTAAAGATCAAACACTAAAACAATGCTTTTTTTTCTCATCGTAGAGATATCTTTTTCACAATGCAATAAAAGATTAAAAAAGGAAAAATAAATGAAAGGAATGAAAAACAACAGGAGAACAACTTACATTAGTTTATTACCTGACAAGTTTATATTAGTTTAATTAATATTAATTTTCATTAGCGTGAGAAGGGCAATGGAAATGAGGACAGAACTGAAGCGTGAAGTAGACTTTCTAACTCCATCTAGGACACGAAGGCTTATTCCTGACTCTCTATGGACCTGTAAATATGCTTTATATATTTCTATAAACTGCCTCCTTTCAAAACATACGTATGACTTTACATATTATAAAAGTACATAAATCTATTTAATACTGACTGAAACTTCCTCATCGATTGTCGATCACTCAAGGCTATTGTACCAGGTGGTGTGACGATCTGAACAACACAGCGTGATGCTGCTGGATTCAAGAGGTCCAGGACGGGAACAAGCGGCGTAGATTAAGGGAGCTCTATGGATAGATACATTTGCAAACTTAAGAAATGCTTTGCAATCTACAGTCTTAACATTAATAGACCAATAAAAGACGATTAAAACGTGAGAAATTTTAAGGTCGTTGTACCTTTATGGGATACATATGTATATGTACATGAAACCTTGTGGGTTTGAAACACGAGTCCGTTTTATATATTATTTAGCCGCTGAATTTCTTGATTTCTCGTAAGGGGCGAACGCAGAGCGTATTTTTCATGGCGTTTAAATATGCACCAATTGCTCCTTTCGTCCCAGCAGACGTGGAAAGGTCAAGTGTAAAGTTTTATATTGGTTTTAGTCAATTTTAGCCTCTTTCCTTGGCTTCCGTCTTAGTATTGATTTTGACCGTGACCGAAAACTTTAGGAGTGACTGACACGTTTTGTCGTTTTTTGTTCTATATGTTACACTCATCTATTGGCTGTACATATATTTGTTTATTTAATATTATTAAACAATGCACAGTCCATAATTCAAGTATATTTTAATAGAAATACTTTCATTTAATCACGCCTTTAAATAAAGCTCTGTACCCAGATACCTAAGACAAAATAAAAAAGTAATTAAAATACTTTGAGCCGCGCGAAGTTACTATTAAAGTAAATATTGCCAGTTTCCTCAGTTTCACTTCCAAGTTAAAGATTTCTCAGCTTCGTGTAAATAAACACGGTTAAGAGTATTTCGTTTGCGAAGATAAATAATTTTATATCGGCTTGCGTAATAGTTTTGTAATTTTTAGTGAGACGGCATCGCTCGATGCGACAAACAAAAAACATGTAACGGGAAACGTTTCTTTACGCGTTCTTTGATAAGAAGATATTGTTTATTGAAGGAACACGGACATGTACAATACGTATGTATAGGAAATCATTCATCCGTGTACTGAATTTGAGAATTGGGCCAATAATGCTCCCCGAGACTTCTTTTTTGGGTACAAGTCAAAGAAAATTTAGTAAAAGCTTATATAATGGAAGTTTTGTATGTAATTTGCTGGATAATAATTTTTGAGAGTTCCTTATGTGATATATAATGGATTAAACGTGTGGATGCACTATTTGGGCTTCTGCCCTATACTATTTCAAGAGCCATCCGCGGCAATAGCCTGTTCAAAGTTCGCTTACCTATATTTAGTGAAAGACTACACAACTATTATTGTACGTGTTTATATGCTTACAGGTGGACTAGATTTGCACTTACAACGTAACGTGACTCCACGCCTGTAATCTAGGAAGGGGTAGGCAGAGGAGTGTAGTACACTTTCACGTTTTAAAAGTCCTGTTTACGTCCTTGGAATAGACGGTGGGCCTATTGCTTTACCCCCGGCACAGATCCAGACTCAAAGTCACTACTAGAAATTCTAAATTTGAAAATCCGATAGTACCCGACCCGGGATTACTACATATATGTATGTTTATGTATTACATAAGATATACGGTGTAAAATAAATAGCCAGTTCAACGGATCAATTTACATACTCATCTGTTCGTGTCGAATTAGTGGCTTTAACTGATACTAAATCGGACGCTATAATAATGTCATTTAAAACAATAACTCTAACGGCCATTTGCTGTATTGTCAGCGAAGGGGTAGAAGATAAATGATATTTATATAAACAGTCTAATTTTTTTTTAATTAACATATAAATCATTCCACGACCTTGTCATTATTTTCATAAATTGAATTTCTTAATCATCGAATTTGTTGTTTAAGGTAATTAGTGCGGAAGTAAGAAATACTTTAAAGAACAGAATTATTTGAAGCGCCTATTTTATTAGACTTTGATTTGATTTGAATTTGACTGCCTCGTTGGTCGAACAGGTACCGCGATTTGCTCTTTTTTTTATTTCTAGTAGAAGCTTAGGGAGTCAAGATTTGTGCACGGTATATGGCAGTAGGCTCACCTATATAACGGAGGCATGTCGAATTTTACAGGTGGATCAGGGAATACATGCGTGAATATACAAAAATAACATGATTTTATATCCATCATTATCATTATCGTCATGAGCATTGATACGAGTACATATGACCGACGAAGCACATTGTCCGTAACGCTATGCGCAAACCGCTGGCGTTCGCCAATCGACCTTACACACCCTATTTGCTACTGGTGTATTCGGTACTAGTAGCTATTTCATATTCAAAGCATGTGCAATTTTAAATTGAATATTATTAGTAAACGCCTTCCATATTTCTATGTACAGTCCATGCGATCTGTAATCGCGCGCGACACCTGTGCTATACTCTGCAGTGGGGCTTATGACTATACTTAACAGATCGTCAAATCGTATTTCTCTACTTGCTCATATATTAACATTGGTACTATAAGTGTGTTCGAGCTCGCATAGTACCAGCACGCGCCGATACTATCGCCGCGGCCTGTTTACTTTATGACATACATTTCAATTAATTTCAACGGCGCTATAACTAAAATTGTACTGACCCGATTCCGTCTATTGGTATGACGGAAGGCGTTGACGAATTAACGAATTACTTTAGTTTCTCATACAATAATATGCTTGAAGTTGACCTATTACTGGGAAAGTGTCTGGCAGGGGTTGGATACGAAGAGCTGAAGATCGAGCTTAGTGGTGTGCTATTGGAGAGGCCTATGTCCAGTAGTAGACGCGAGTAGACTGATGATGATGACCTGGAGTAGGCTGATGATGATGACCATACATTCGTCAATTCAATTCAAAGTCAATTCGACAATACATTCGTCAGATCTTATTTGTGGGAACGAAAGCCTTTTGCTTTTGTATATTTAAACTTTTAAACGTTTCTTACAGTTAGTTAATTGTGTTTAATTATAATAAATCAATGAACAAATAAAAGAAGCACAGTTCACGTGTGGCTGGAAGTTGCACATCTATTTTTATTATGCTCGTCACAAAGAAATAACTTTGAGGCGCAGCTCTAAGTGGGAAGTGTTTTTAACTTCACATCCTTTTTGACGGAACTAACAAAATCTAATAATAAGTCGACGATTATATACTGCCGTATAGAACCTTCAAATACAAATGTTAATAATATATTCTGTTTAATATTTTAATGTATTGAAAGGCTGATACGGTAGATGGTACACCCTGGTACTATACTGACCTCCTACTCTGGCAGTCCGATTCTCCAGTTCAAGCCCTCATTTTTCTATGCCGGAAGTTATGTGAATTTTTAAAATTAAATGTCACTCGGTATACGATGGAGGGAAACATCTTGAAAATACCTGCCCGGCTTGCAATTCTCCACAGTTTTCTATAAGGCGTGTGAAGTATGTCAACTTGCAATGGGTCAACACTGTAGACTAACCCTTCTCATTCTAAGGAGACACGTCCTCACAGTGGAACGAGAAAAAGGGTCAACAGTGACATTTAGCTCAATGTATTGAATTAAAGGTATGAAACATTTTAAAAGTTTTCGAATATATTTCCTTTATTAGAATCAATATAAGACTTTTTAATATGCTCTCTGCCTACCTCGAAAGGAATCTGGCGAGATATATTAATATTACGTTTCATATTACGTTGATGTTAATATGGGTCTTAAATGTCCTTTACCGTCCTCAAAATTGTCCTTTGCAAATAAGAAAATAGGTAACAATTTTGAAGACAGAAGTGATTCATCATTTAGATATAATATTCAAGCAATAATCTAAAAATGAAAAGAATGACTCGGAATTATTAACGGACGGCTCGGCTTAAATGTTTTTTATCGTTCGGTCGTGTTTTAGCGGAGGGCGGGTAAGGGCAGGGGTCGCAAATACAATATTGTGATGTTTGAACAAGTTACTGCCTTTTCCGCTTGGATGTGTACCTTTCTTTGCCTACTTAAAGTTAAAGTTGTCTCTGGAAAAAGTTTGGGTAGGACGCTGTTTTCTATACCAATAAAACGTTATATCATAACATCAAGCATGTATTTTTTCGAGGGGTAGGCAGAGTGTAATATACTTTCACGTTCCACTTGTAATGGATTACGTCTCATGGGTAAGGTTATGGCGATATACCGAGTGCAAATCTAGGTTCTGGTTACTACCGGAAACTTTAAGTTAGGAAAATACGAAAATTTTCCTGATGTGTGGACCAAACCTAGCACCTGATCAGCAAACGCTGTTGCAACCACTAGACCAACGATGCGGTCAACTCGTATGAAAATAAATTTCTTACTGCATGTTATATGAAAATTCGTTTACATAAAATAAGCTTAAATGAGTAATTGGAACAAAAAAGGACAGTATATTGCTCGTATAGATTATCAATTGCGCTTAATTAGAAAGATTGTTTTCAGAAGAATGTAACATACATTTCCACATCATTGGAAAGGTGGAACATTCTAAATGCAAATTCAAATATTCTTAATGTGGACAATAGGTCAATATAATGATGTTAAATTAGAAAAATGCTCTCTGAGCTTCTTCTGCAACGACAGTATTGTTTGTCAGTTGTTAATACCGCCTGTAAGTAACTTCAATCCCCTTGTGATCTCACCGAAGCTTAGCTCTCAGACTTCTTGCTAATCACATATGTGATTTACTATTACCTAAGATCAAAGCGAATTAAACAAGTCCTCAAATATGTAGGAGGTAGTTCTAATCGTGATGAATTCAGTTGACAACATGAACGTGACTCAGTCCGATTGATCCTTGGGGATTACTGCTTAGATTGTATGTAATGTTTACTTTGAATTACTCGAATATTATACATATGTATGTTGTATGTTCATTTAGGTATTGACTTTTATTATGTAACACCAATATATACTGCTTTCGTTACAACATTTTTTGAAATTCTAATGGATACTGTGGTGTTTTTATACAGATTAAAAATTACTTATAAGTTACTAAATTGTTCATATACCTTCGTATGTTTTTGTGGAAAGATTCTAATAATATATCAGTATAATATATCAATATGAAGAAGAAGTGGCCAATAGAATTAGACAATGATCTTAAACCTCGTCGTTTTAAGAGGAGACCGGTGTTCAGCAATAGAACGATTGAAGGTTAATGATGACACGATGATCTTGGTGTTGATGTCGATGGTGATGACGATAATGATAATGAAGATGATTAAAATGAGGCCATGTAAAACAATTGGTCACATAGTAATGATTATTCTAGAACAATATGCGTTGTTGAATGAAAACCAAGTTTTACTCAAATCTAGACTCATGTATTGTACATGTTAGCAATGTATCGCGATTTTAAACGTGGGCTAGTTCTCGATACGAAGTTTCTAGAAGCTTGCTCGATACATAATCCGAGTATTCGCAACTTTTATAATTGATTTAAGCTGGACACGTCGATAAACAACCATCTGAAGTTCTTAATGCGACTTGTTGAACTAATTCGTTAAGTCCCCTATCGCCCCCTCGGCGCCTGCTCCAACTTTGTTACCAGTATTATGCTTTTCTTTATTTTTAATAGCGTTAGTAAAAGTTGACATTACTCTATGCGTATAGTGTACAGTTTTACAATAATGCAATATTTATAACTATTGATAATTTAATTAATAATAATAATAATCTTTAATTCAGACCAGGTATTGTCCGTCCATATTGTATGTTAGTAATTAAATCTATCCTATGTTAGTAATTTATTTTATTTATCGTTTAATCCAATCTCTACGATTCATACATTTAAA
>DWJK01006978.1:0-10150 GCA_018248815.1 Croniades pieria auraria
TGTTGTTAAGGGGCTTAACTACCTTCTCAAGAATGGTATCTTGATACATTTGTGCCGATGTTTTGATACCTTTTTCACAAAAATATGGTTTATTCACTCTTTCATAGGTAACACCCCAGCAAATCATCACTGATGTCGAATAATGCCCACGTTGTACTCTGTTGACTAATTGGGAAGCTTCTCTAGAGCTTTCAGCATAAACACGGTCATTTCATTTGTTAAAATATTGCTCAAATGTAAAAATTTTCTCATCCGTAAACAAAATTTTTCTGTGACCTCCCTTTGCGTACCGCTAAGTAGTTGTTTTGATTTTACCACCCTATTCTTTTTCAAATTATCAGGATAGGATTTCTTTGTATTCTTTCCCTTACTGCTTTGATTGCCTTTTTCGTACGAACACTACGTGGACGGCCAGATCTTTATCTGTCACAAACAGAAGAGGTTTCACTGTACCTATCAATAGCCCGGTACACAAATATTTGACTAATACCAAGGGTATGGGCGATTTTAAAAACTGTATTTGGCTCCACACGTACTTTATGTAATGCAATCACAGCAATTCGGTTCTCTTTATCCACCAGTCCATTTTAATATCACAAAATATTTTACAATATGTTGGCGCGAAAATAAGAAAACACAATGAACAATCATAAAAATGACAGATTCTAAATTGAAAAGCAAAATTTTGCTCATTTTTAATTGTAACAGTAGTTATGCCAAACTAAGTATATAGATAATGAGTACCATTGCCATGTTCGTAAATCAGATGAAACAAGTATCGCTCGAACAGCCGGCACGCCTGCCCCGGCACGCCGTGGGCCTCACAGCTGAACCACACGCACATCTCCCACACTATATTGCGGCTCTCGTCTTGTAGTAGCTGCACTTGCGATTGGCTAGCTGCAAACATGTTAGTCATTTTTCTAAGAAGTCCTCAACTTAATTTAATAGTGCATGTATAACTCTCTGCTTCGTCACAAAGCCAACAAAGGATTTACATCCTCTTACAAAGAAACATATACATATAACATGTGTATGACACAATCGTCCAGCTGGGCGTTTAAATTAAAACAGCGTGATGTCATTTAATACGGGCCGTTAGAATTGGCAACGCAATTCAATACCATTTCATGAGTTCTTTGCTATTGTAAGTACGTGGACGGCACTATATACGAGTACATATATATGTATCAACTCTGAAGAATCTATTGCCTATGAAAAATTTAACAATAAAATCAATAAAACACAAGCTGATTATTGTCATCATTGTCATCATCACCAGCCTCCGAATGTCTATTGCTGGACATAAGCCTCTATAATCGGCGCCACTCCTTAAGGTTCTGGGCCTTCCGAATCCAGTAGTTTCCTACGAGGTACCATGTAGCACCAGGTGGTCCGATTATTATTACTTATTGAAATACGTGCTTACCACAATAGCTTTGGTAAGACCTCAAGTCTTCAGGGCAATCACAGTCGGACGAACGTTGAATTTAATTAAACTACTCATTTTGGCGTAATTACCTTCAAGTATATGTCTATACCAGTTCATATATTTGACATCCAGATATGTTTAAGCCCGGGTATTTTATAGGTAAAATTATTCATATAATTCAGTTCAACGCTCACACGATAGCGCTGCGTTGCATGTGAAAGCGACTTCTCGAATCATTTTCGCAATACATTTGCTTTACCTATGACACCAGAAGAGTAAGTTCGTTCTGCTGCGGACAATTACGTCACATGACAGGGACGCATTCCTTGCACGTCACGTACATCTCAGTGTCTCATCAAGAAAATTAAATATTATAAGCGTATGGTGTTATTCGTATTTAACTTACAGTTTCTTTATTTTCCAGTTTACTACAATCCCTTACGGCATGTAGCATGGCCACTGGCACGCGATTGGTTTGTTACAATACAATGACATGTGTCAATTTTTGTGACAGTCCGATAGGCTTAAATTGTCATCCAATGATATGACACTAATTACAAAAAAAATTTATACATAACATACTGTTCCTTGCAGAGTCAAATCATTTTAGCTGGTTGAATTTGTTGCGTCGTGTGCTAATAAAATTAATGAAAAATATTTGTATGTTAAACACCTTCAAATTCTGAATCCGCCAACATGCGATCGATCCAATCCGGGAAAAGATGCTTCGTTGCCATTAACATTGACGCTGCCATCTGTTATAAATTAATATTTTCTTTCTTTAAATGCCAGTTACATGTAGTTAAAAAAATATTGCAGTATTTCTTTTTTTTTAAATTATCTGCCACTTTTTACTACATCCTAAATACTATAAAAATCTGTATACTCTTCCGATTATTCAAAATATCTGCTCCTAAGCATTGTACTAAGTTCAGCTCTTCTGCAAATGAAGGTAAAATATAAAAATGATAATAATATTAATAATGAACACAGTACCATATGCATACCTAATCGTAAAACTATGTAAATATTTCGACGAGAGCATTAATCGAACAGACTTGCGGCAGTTTCTACATCGATAAGACAAAGACAGTTATAGCGAACGTAAACAAGGCAAATATAACAAAAAGTAGTCCAACTTGAATATAATTGTTATTTCGAAACGCCAGGATTTTGGTACCAATTATTGAACATCATCGTACAATCAAAAATTCATCTCGGGCTTACTATTTTACATCTCGTGTTTGGTAAGCGATACTAACTGTTAATGAAATGGAATCCTGCATAAAGGGTGTTATTGTGTGATGCTTCTCGTATATGTAGCCTACGTAAACGACAAAGTGCAGTCGCGTGTAAAGCTAGAGAGTTAAAATGCAAGGAACAAGACATACCGTTAACTGTTTTTAATTCTTGTCAACTAGTCACTTTGAGTATTTAAACGTTTATCGTGAGAATCCCACAAACGTAACATACAGTGTTGTATTGCGATACTTTGTACTATTATATAAACAACAAAATATTTTCGTTAGATGTCCATTACTAGTTAATTCTGGTCAATTTTGCATACGTGCTCCTCCAAACACACGCGTATAAGTGTCATGTGGCATACGTAATAAAGGCAGAACAGTAAATGGTCCTGAGGAAAAGCGAGACGCTGTGGGCGTGGCGTCGAAAAGGCGGTGATTTTTCTCTTAAACTCCGCCCAGCAGAAAATACACAGAGCCGCCCTTACGCCATTTTATCGAAGGAAATAAAAAAATCTAACACCTAATTAAGAAACGTTTTAACTAGTCAGAACGTACCGGCGAGTGGTGTCCAATAAACGTTATGCTACAACTCGGCGCCGGTTAGATAACAAATACGCACGCACTTAGATGCATTATATAAACTAAAAACTTCATCAAATACATCCTAATTATGGAAATATTAAATTACCTACATCGCATTAAATACGCACGTTTCGCAGAAGCACCATTTATATCACAATAAAGGACAATAATAGCCAATGGCCAAAATTCGAAGGATTACATCAATATCATTTGTAGGGCTAAATATATATGTACAATTCGGGAAATCGCTTTGAACGACCACTACGTAATTTGGTTATTCCCAGAACTCATGCATATCGTGCAGATGAAATACCGAAATGGTATCTATTTGTGTAGTATCATTGCATAAGTAATGGCATAGTGATAATTTCGTTGAAAGCGAACAGCATTCGAAAGCAAATTCAATATTGACATGTGCATTGATGAAATATAATTTACCCGTGACATAATAACGCAAGTCCTGCATTCATTGTAACCGTGCGGAAACCCTATATTGGCGATCGCTTTAAATTCGGGCATTTCTATGTGCGCAAGTGTTCATTGTGAAAATTTTTTGTAACATTACACGCAATATCAGTCGATAGCTGAAAGCCGATTATATTCGTCCGCCCGCAGTCGACGCCGACGCTTCCTCTTTTAAATATTTAGCTACACGTTTTATTAGAATTAAACTACGTTCTAGAAGTTTCTTTAACGTTTCCAGTTTGATTCATTTGAAAAATTTTTTCAACGAAACCCATAAATTCCGTCAACACTAGGTAAAAACCGCTAACTTGTTACTTCGCTTTGTAATATCCACCAACCTATTATTAAGTTGTTTAAAACAAAACATGTTCTCATTACTAAAGTTTAAGGACCGACAACTTAACTACGGTGCCATGTTCTATAACACTTTGAAGAATTAGATCAGCGGAGAATGAATATAGATCTAATGGGTTATGTGGTTTAAGTTTACCATATAATCATAGTAATAACATCGCTGGTGAAAAATGTGATTACTACACTCCACTGCTCAACTCTTCGGGGAAATACAGGCGTGATGTTATGTATGCGTCGTTGTAACAACAAGCAAACGGTTTCTGTATTCATCTAGTATTATTGAATATACCCTTATTTTGGAATTCCACCTTTCCATAATGAAAAAAAATATTATCCTCATTCTTTCATAAAGTATTTCCCGCAACCTAAATAACATTTATTTGAAAAACAGATGACATTCTATATTAAAAACATTGTTAGGATACATTATGGAATATCATTTCTGCTCGTTATATATGCCACCACTGGGCACTGGCCCCACCTAATAACCTATCGAGTCCGGCTCTCAGGTTGTCCTTATACAAATCTATGGAAGTATAAAATCGCCAACGGTTCAGGCCATGTAAATTTGTTATACGATTATTATATAATATACCCTTTTAAATTTCATCTACAAAATATTTTATACAAAAGATAGTTCTCGAAGATTAATATTTGTATGAAAATAATAAATTTTATGCGAATGGGGTCATTCATATTGTATAGCCCGAAACAAATGCATGAATGTCAGCATTAAATTTTAAAACTTGGCTTAAAGTTTCATCAAACAAACCGTTTTATCAATGTTATCGAAATGAAAGTACCGCTTGGAATAGATGAAATTGTTTGAAATTTTGGATTTGTAGGTAAAACAGAGTCGATTAGGCTCATCATCATGTAGGCTTTGAACGCATATTAGATAAAAAAACAGAAGTAGAAAATTCTAAATGTCTTTTTTAATGTGGTCATTATAGTAAAAATCTTCAAAATAAATAATACGTAAGACGAACAAAGTATACAAACATACGTTAGACGATAGAGTATAGAAATATCACAATTCTAGGTAACTTCATACACAGCCATCGAAAACCTAAATTCAAATCAAACAGGCGCTATTATGTAGCCAATCGGCCAGATAGACATACATTATACAAATTTCCGAGCTTGAATATATATTTTTACATTCAGACTCAGTACTCTATGCTCATTACATTAAAATTTGTTTTGGTTGGAATCGATCCCGAAACCCCCGACTCAGCACGCAGCTTCTCTAACCTCAGAACTAAGAGAGCAGGAAGGAAAAAAAATGTATAAAAATTGATACTCGCCGCCCCAAACTAGTATTAACTCGTTTTAGGGATTTTTGTGTCAACGACTGATATGTAAATACCACCCGACTTAAAGGTTTGGAAAACGCTCATATTTATATTATCGTTGTTATTTATTTTCTCTGGTGAGCCGTAAAATATGGCTGCATGGAAATGTGGGGATTTGCCGAGCACTGTGTAGTTTGACAAGATGACAGTTATAGGAGCAGGCAAGGCGCTCGGAGGGTTACAAGTATATATGAATGTTTCCCGTATATGTTTATTGCGAATTCCATTTTTTTATTGTATGATAACATTCAATGTACGATTGTTCGACGCAATATAACTCCATTCATCTAAGTATAAATGTATTATTCGTGCCGGATACGGTATTGATTTTATATTGTTTTATTGTTATATGTTATATTAATTGGGTTTTATATTAAAATTAAGTTGTAACGAAAGTAAAAGAAACATTATATATAATACATTTTTATAGGCAAATGTGCGATAATAAAATGAAATTTGTATAAGAATTAACAAAATAAAAAAATAAACAAAAGAATACATTACATACAACAGAACTGCTGCAGATAGCAATGGATTTGTTTTGAGTGTTATATCAGAAAGAATGCCCCCGGGATCGCGAGCCAACATAGTTTTCTTTGTTCGCTCGCTTGAAACTAATCTCAAGCTCACGTAAACCTAATTTAAATATACCTGCGTCTGTAGGAGAGCGCGTAGTGTGTACCTAGCAAAGATAAGTAAGGGAATTTTATGGTTCAAATTGGAAACGTCCATACCCCATATTCTTATTTTTTAACATTTTCTATAATACCACTACTTATAATTTAAAGAACATTTCTTTACTTTCAATATCATTAACGTTTAGTTTTCTAGGACAAACACAATACAAACAAAGTTAGATAAGGCTTAAGTACAGTCTGGCTGACTTAATAATGACTTTAAGCAATATTCAAAATATTGCTTAAAGTGAGATGAACAACCCACAATTTCTTCCGGCGTGTCCAAAGTTATCTGATAATGATGAAAATCAGTAGTAACATACGCTGAAACCTCCACATGCCGCAAACTAGTTTTTATTTTTATAGTGTTAAAGCACCATTTCAAAAACTGCCCTCACATGTTTACGCGCGTATGAATTGCACATTTAGTAGCGAGGGTGCGAAAACTTGTTGTTATCTTCAACGAGACCAATTTCGGCAAATGGATACTAAGTCCTAACTCTCCTATCTCTTTTATGTCGTGCGAAGCTCGCGTTCTTTTAAAATATCGACAAACGACATATCGGGCAACGTGTGAACAGCCGACACGCAATTTAGAAAGGATTTGCTTTACTGCCGCCGGGTTAAGTCGATCGTTCTAGGGATCATTGCAAAGTTTAAACATGATCCACGTGAAGAGAGCTAACAACGGAAAATCGTATTAGGAGGTTAATTGCAATGTTAAATTAAATCTAAATTTTAGAAATGCGAAAATTATTTTAGTTGATTATTTATTATCAACGTGCCAGTATTCTCTGAAAGGATGGGCAGAAGAGTGTACTACATTCTCCCGATTATATGTTAAATTCTACATTCCGCCATCAAATAGAAACTAAGCCTATTGCCATACACTGGTCGCAGATCCATATTCTGAGCCACTGCTAGAAATTTCTACTAGATCTAAATTAACAAAATTCAATAATACCTAACCCGGGATTTGAACCCAGAATCTCTCGATCAGTAGTCGCGCTAGAAACCATTCAACATACGAGGCGGTCAATTTTTTTAAGATGATTTGTACCCATTCTTGCTAGCTATTAATACCTTTAATAGAAAAATCATATGCGGCAAAAATTGGCATTTTATAATTTTTATCTGCACTGGCGCAGCGAGTATTGGAATAAATAGTACGCTCCACACTTCACGCTTTTACGGGAGAAACCCGAGTCCAGTATTGTTAATAGCTTAAAAAAGAAAAACGAGTATAATTTAAAACAAGGTTAAACCGTTCAAAATGTCAGTAATACACACAGGTTTCCGATATGGTGAACTTAAATTTAATAACTTAACGTGATGAAGCTCAAAAATCTTTATTGAATATCATGATCGTTTGGCTACTAGTCGAGTGTTGCGCGGTCGGGTCGAGCGTGTTCGCGCTCCACTTGCCGCCCTTTGAAGCCAAGCCATGCGAGAAGTCATCCACTTATCGTCAGCACGATCTCATGCCGGCATTTTTCCGTTTTTCCCCATCTTTCGCCTGGACGACTGTACTCCAAACGTGACATAATTGAATCAGTCCGCCCCAAATTGTCGAATGGTTGCAAATTAATCATGACATACGTTAACAGAGGATTTCTAGACCATTACAGCAATTAATAACTCATCGCAAAAATAGTCAAGGTTATGTCCAAAAAAATACAAAAATGTATTGCATATTTTAATTAATCTGACGCTAAATCAAATCTGATGTTTTAACTAAATACAATGTCATGCGTTAAAATGTTATTAACGCCGAAGTGAAATAAATATGTTCATTCGATATAAAACAAAGACTACAGATAGGTTGAACGATACTCAAAAATAAAAGGCGTACGGCACATACGGACCTCCAACTGTAATTACCTACAAACAAGTGCTATCAAATAAAAACGACAGTTGCACGGTGTGCAAAGCAAAAAGGTTTTTGAGGCGCTCGTTTCACGCCAGCTGTAATGCAATTTGAAGTGAGACTCAAAGCGACGTTTTCTGAGCTCGCCCTCGTCCCCCACAAATAAAATGATTAAAATTAAATCTTACTCTTCACACGATTTTATTTACTCTGTAATTTATTTAGATACTTATGTACTATCCGTAGCAAATGCTTTTGTTGGTATTTATTAATTTATCATATGTATTTGGAATCTTTTATATACGTGCCTACTGTATAGGTTCACATATTGTGCACGGACTCCGAAAAATTATGCAAACAACGGGATGTAATATGTCAGCGGTAATACCGAGCACAATATATTTCGGTAACGTGTCCACCGAAAATGCGGTACTGCGTGTAAAATTGTTGTGAAATATGAACCATAAAGCTGTTTTTGTTTGTTCGCCGCAACTAATTGCGTAGTTGTACACGAGTGCAGCGTCGGATGCAGTTTGCGGTCGAGTAGTGTAGCAGATAGGCATCAGCTTGCAACGTTTTGCTGGGGGTTTTTGCATTGGGGCCAGTCATATTGGACGGACACCCGCCTTTGACCGCTTGTTCATTAGGGATGTACTAGGGAATCATTCAAATAATACTAATGAGTATCCATTATATCTAGTGTCTTCGCTAAAGGACAAACTCGTGGCCTTCCGAATCTATTAATGTTAATTTCAATACAAAGTTTAATACTAATCAGCGAAGCGCAACACAAAAAAAACAGAAGATATGAATTACTTCATTGAAGATTCTTTTAATGTCCCACCAGCTTGATCAAGCGGTCTGTTGTAAAATATATGAAACATTTGCTTTTACTAAACATAGTTGCAAAACAAAGAAATGTGAGTTTTGATTTTAAAATTAAAAGTATCGATATAATTTACGGTCAAACTCAAGCGAGCGGTGTCGACGTGTTTTGCGCCCGTGACACGTGACGGCGTAATTAGTGCGTGACCGCCGCCCGCCGTCACGTCGACACGTCGCGCGTACAGTTACATCTCTAAGCTTATAGTTTTGTTCTTGTTCATATAAACAACTATTTTTTGTTATCTAACAGACATTTTAATTGTTATCAACGGAATCACCATCAAAACGTTTTCGGGTACGTAACGTTCTTTTGACTCGTGTACGTTACCGTTATGTTGCACGTTCAATCAATCTGTGGTAAATTATATAAAAAATACATTTCAAGCTTCAGCTGGCTGCGAGATGGTTTCTTTATTAGTTTTCCCGAAGGCAGCGGCGTTCCCGCCTCGCGGGGGACGTGTGAAAAAATCTTGGCGGGATTAAGCTCCCGTTTATCGGGCTCCAAGGCGGACTTATTGCCGTAATACAATCTCTGTTATGTCGCACTCGGATTATCCGTATCAACGTGTTTTACAGGAAAATGTTCCTGCTGGATCGCGAGTGTATTCGTTAATATGACATAGTTGTATACGTATGAGATTTTTATAACATGCGCGTGAACGAGACAATTTTTTTCCAAATTGCTTGTAATAAAGAATAAATTAAAAAAAATAACGAATTACACGACTATTGTTTCCGTTGGTTTAATCTTTTCTATCCATAGCGCAGGACTCGTGTTGCAAATCCTCGCAAATTGAATACGCCATTATCGAGTCTAAGCAATTTGTACGCAGCTGGCGCGATGCTACGAGGCTACGGTCCGTAGCGGGAGCCGCTCAGGCGTAGACAGATTTACGTCAACAGATTATCGTGTGATTTGAAATGGTTTTCAGGTTCTGTAGTAAATTATCTAATATATCTGTCATATTTATACCAAAATGAACTTAATATTATTTGAAATTAACTATTGTTTTTATAGCATTATCATAAAGACAGTGCAGTTTTTTCCCAAATTGCCCGTTTTTTATGTTATTTTCTAGCTTATGTTCTTAATTGTTTTCAATATTATGTAATTTGTAGAACAATGTAAAATAATCGAAGACGTATTTTCTGTGTATAATTTTAAATATAGGTACTACAATTTATGAAAGTTGGAAGCAGCTGAAATCGTTAGGGGCAAATCTCGTAAATAAGTGATATGTTGACGAGCGAAATGCGGACAGAATTGAAAATGGGGTTGTGGGTCG
>DWJK01006979.1:0-10149 GCA_018248815.1 Croniades pieria auraria
AACCCTCTCAATATGAGAGGAGACTCATATTCCAACAGTGGAATGTTAATGGGTCGATTAAAAAAAAAAAAAAAATTACTTTAATCTGTGGTTATTCTTAATTAACAGTATCGTGACAAAAAATGCAATCATCAACCATTTTTCTCTAATTCCAAGTATGAGAAAGTTTAAGGTCACGAGACTGAAATTAATGTAACACATTTTTTTAAAGAAAGTAATACATTACTAAGTATTTGATTTAGAGTAACATTAGGAAAAAGCAATTGAGAGTAACATAGACATATTTTCAAAGTTTGTCACACGGATCGTAAAAGGCGAAGGTAAAAAGTCTCGTATCTTTCGCTTATGTCGTGTTCATTCCCTAACATAAAAAAGTCTATCGTAATACATCAATCCGGGAACATCGGACCTACGCATTTGTCTAGTCAAGGCTTAACATTTGGAATTCATATTAAAAATGGTCCTTCTTTTATATGTTTTAAAGGTGATTGCGAATAAAGATCATGTGAATAAGTAGAGCTAGTCCTTTTTCCGAAAGACTTCTCTCAGGTGATTTAAGTCTCACGTTCTTTTAACACCAGGCACAGGTTATCTACGATAAGTAAATTCGATGAATTTTGCTTAAACAACTGTTATTCTCAACACTGCCAATCTAAAGTTTGTACTGTTTCTGTTGTACATTTTTAATGTACAATACATATTGATTATATTGTACTGTACAGCCATATAGTTTTTCTTATTCTCGATCCTTCAATTAGCATTTTAATCATATCGGTGTATAGACAACGCTCTAATGAAGTGGATAGTAAAAATTTAGCTCATAGAATGTTTGTTCTCTTACATAACACCATCGAATACCACTCGAGGCATCTGTTGAACGCGAAACCAACGGTTGCTAGTCCGTTAACGCTAAGCGGGTCACGCGTTCGCGTGCGCACTTTCAACAGAACCAGTCGTTAGCATTTGCTGAAACACATATAATTCCACTCTATGAGAAGTGGGACGCTAGTTTGCTTCTCATCTTAACGAATTAAGCAACGCTTGAAACAATATGTCGTGTAATAATTTTAGTGGGTCAAAATTTTGATCTACGATAGACGAATGAGGAACCAATGATTAAACTGCGATGACTGGACTGTTATTAATAGATCATTTTCTATGCATCATCGTCATCAGCATCATCATCCTCAAACTAATTTTTAAATTGCGATGACTAAAATGTTATTGATAGATCATTTTCGTTCCGTGAGAAACAAATTATAAAATGTCCCTGACATACAAAATATATTGCAGTTGACGCGACGGAACAGTCATTAGCGGTAAAGATTTTGTTAAAACATTATTTCGCAATTTAGTTATATACACATTCATGTCTATACATATGCGTCTGTTAATATTATCGCGTCTTTACATTAGCATATTGGTTACGTCATTATATTTATGGTTAATGTAAGGATCGGTCCTGTAGCGCAATGGATAACGCGTCTGACTGCGAATCAGAAGATTCCAGGTACGAATCCTGGCAGGATTCATTTTTTTATTTTATTATTTACTTTCACAACACTGATGTGTACATGTTTAAATTGTCTAATATGATTACATTTGAAGAATTTTTAATTAGTAGAACGCTTTTTTGCTCATGTAATAAATATACTTTTAAAGTATTATTAATTCTATTAACATTTTTAATTTAATTTGATTTTGACAGCAGCATTATTCAACAACAAATAATATATGTTTATAAGCTTTAAATATTAAAATATCACAACACGATCATTATAATATTGGACTGATTTACTGAGGTTTTGCATTGATACGTCAGCAATAAACCGGATACAGAGCCAGTAAAGCTATCATCGAGGCTATCCATCACGATCATGCTGATTCGCTTAATTAACAGACACCGCCCTATAGCTGAGATGGTATCCAGTTGGAACATAAAGCACACATTAGAGATATCCATTTCCTATAACTACTAACGTCATGCGTCCGTGTAGTTAATCGCTGTGCAAGCAATATTAAACCTTATCGAATCACAAAACACATTTCTGATGATAAATAGGTAAGCGACCAGAACAAGTCAGTCCTTCCGCTGTTTACGGTACAAAGAGTACTAATGAATTCGATTATCCAGAGCAATTCCCGTCCGTTCCCCCGCCCGATTCGTCGCTACATCCAGACAAATACATTTCGTTCTCCTGAACTTTATTGCCGACGAGTAAGAGACAAACTTGAGTGATAGGACACATTTATAGAAGACATTCGGAATTGACGTAATTCACTCCACTGAACGTGAACACACTGTATTTCTCTATTTACTTTATAAATCAGTTAACCCCAAATATATTCAAATGGTATACGCCCAGTAGTACATAACAGACTTTGTTGGTCGCATTTGCGTTATATATTACGTAAAAAGATTCATTCGTAGATTAACAACTGGAACTGTTATATGAGTGTGAACAAACATAGTGTCAAAAAATCATTTCTATCACGAAGAACAACCACTTGGATGTTAAGAAATTTGCTGATGAAATAAAGTGAACCGCTCACAGAACAAATTGGAATTAACTTCATTTTAAAATAATGACGTTTAACGGCGGATAACTAGAAAGTTCATTTAAATAATATGCAATGCACATGTTATGTCATTATAGATTTGTTCACCGATATAATATTTTTGTATATCCATATATCAATGTATGTAATGTAATTTCGTCTTCGTAAAATATAAAGCAAGTATTAGCTCGCTGATCAATTCCCTGAAGTGGCAATGGGCTGGGCATATCTGCCGGAGAACCAACAACCGGTGGAGTAGGCGAGTTCTGCAGTGGAGACCGCGGCTCGGCAAACGTAGTGTAGGACGCCCTCCGCCCCGGTGGGATGACGATCTGCGAAAAGCTGCAGGCAGACGCTGGGTGCGACCAGCCGAGGATAGGTCGCGATGGCGCTTATTGGGAGAGACCTATGTCCAGTAGTGGACTGAGATAGGCTGATTTTGATGATGATGAAAATTTAAAGCCAAATTAGAATATTATCAATTTACAAAGACTTAATAATCGACCCATTTATCATTCCACTGTTAATCCACTGGAATATGGGTCTCCTCTAATGGGTTCTAAAGAGACGAACTGTAAATTCAATAAAACCCGATAAATGTCACTTTTTAAATCAAATGTCAGTGCCTTATTTATTCTTTAAGGTTTAAGACTTTTTTCTCAAAAGTTTAACAAAATCGCGTGCAGAGAAAATATCACTTCTAAATATGACAAAAATTTTGCAAGCCATTGATTTCATAGTTGTTATCTATTTTCGTGAAATTATTAGACCGATAACGTAAAGTGAGGCACGCCTACTTAGTTGCGAATTAACTAATTGTACCTGAGAGATGTGGAGATTAAAGATAGATGATCTGCTTTATACATTTACGCATGTTGTCCATGTGCTCATTTGCTATATTTGTAACACAAAAGTGACTTCGGATCCCGTTTTAATTTAAATGAATAAACCAGGGAATGAGCGTCTAGCTTTACATCTTTGACTGTAACAACAAATCCAAATATTTATTATCCAATGATAACCGTTAAGGACTACGGCCTTAACCCTCTCAATATGGGAGGAGACTCATATTCCAACAGTGGAATGTTAATGGGTCGATAAAAAAAAGAAAAAAAAAACCGTTAAGGACACAGCTGAATATGAGCAACGCATGGTAGTCGCGTACCTACTTTAATCACAATAGCTTTTATGTAACAACACACCTGTAATCCCCAAAGGGGTAGGCAAAGGAGTGCAGCAAAATTCCCACGTTTGACCGGTTACGTTTACATCCCACTATGGAGTAGATGATGAGCAACTGCAAAAAATTTCAAGATAGAAGAATTATATAGGAGGTACCCGATCTCAGTATCGAGCCCAGGACCACTCGATGACATGGCAGCCAGGCAACAATACCTTTTAATGTTATTATACTTGTATTTTATACACAATTGCACCACACGCATTGCTCGTGGCACTGGTATTGCCTTTCTAGTCCGCGGCGCTCACGTCGGCAACTTGGCAGCGTTGACGCAACTAAGTCTGTATAATAACTAGTTTACTAAGTTGTTTTTTACAAGAATTATACTCTAGGTCGAAATTTTAATTCCTGGTTTTATCAATCTCTAGTCGTCATATGCAACTGTTTTGTGAATGTTTTCTGTATAACCCAAGTAGAGGTACGTACGATGTGACAACTATATCATCAGTATATATTGTTGGAATATGGGTCTCCTCTCACATTGCGAGGGTTAAAGTCATAGTCTGCCACGCTGGCCAAGTGCGACTTGGCAGAGTTCACACACCTTAATATTTTTTATTTATATAAATTCCAAGGCGTGCAGGTTTCCTCACGATGTTTTCCTTTACCGTTAGCCAGTGATATTTAAACTTAAAACGCACATTTGTAAATAGGTGCGCGCCATGGATTTGAACCCAGTACCCCTGGAGTGAGAGGCTGAATTCTTAACCACTAGACTACCACTGCTTATCAGAAATATAAAAAAATTATATAACGCAATACTTTCTTATTAAGCACTTTTTGTTGAGATCTTATCAGCTAATTATGTATTACAGACTTAATATCTAGGCATGGACCTAGGTTAAAATATATATCTAGGTTTAAAAAATTATCAGAACTATTTATCGAAGTTTCTATAGGAAACATATACGCCGCTACGGAACAGTGTCTCTATACCGGTTTGAAAGGTGAAGTTCACTCAGTACCAATGCACGGAGAACATCCGTATCCACCTTATGTAGAGCTTAAACCATACTCAATATTGCTTTATATTCAACAGAGATATCTCCTGCGAAGAATTTCATTTGACATCGTTTGTCCTGAATGTCGTTCTGTCAAAAAAGACCTCAACTCAATCTTGTGTTTATTAGATGCGATATAGATTAGACAAAATAAAACACTTTCTTTAACAGCGTATTAAATCTCGTCAGCTTTGATGAGGTGATTGTCTGTGCGCGAAACACTCCTCATTATAAAGAGATTGGCATGAGCCAATAGTCTCCGCGCTTCTTGGGTACATTTTTTATGTTTAGCCTAGCAAATAGACGGGCTACCTGATGGTAAGTGATAGCCATCATCTTAATCATCATCGGCTTATTTCAGTCCACTGCTGGAAATAGGGCTCCCCCAATGTGCGCCACCGCGCCTTGTCCTCGGCTTGCCGTCGTTCTTGGACAATTCCAATAGCCGAGGATTCGCCAATGCGTTGTCATTTTGACATTGAGCTCTTTTTGTAAATTAATTGAAGTGCGGTATATAATAGTATTCCGGGAATACTTCAGAAGATCGATCAATTCTCATTTTACACTTGCGTGTTAAAACTAGCGTGCATTTAATCCCTCAACCTTTATGATACTTCGTAAAGTCCATGAAATAGCTATAACGGAAATCGTTAATTTTACATAACCATTGACATAACTATTCCCATAGCGAAACTAATTTCAAAGCAAACTGGTAGAAGCCTAATAATCTTTTTCCTGCAAATTGCATACCGCAGCGACGAGATCCAATGCCATCGCCTTACCTACATACGTAGGCTTATTTGCATTCGGTGTCAACGTATAATACACTTATTTAGGAAACACAGAGGAATCTATGGTTAACGGTGTGCTGACCCACAGCGCGTTACATCGTCACGACGAGCATTTACGGTACCTGCAACCCTAGTTACCGCATTCTGTAACTCAATCATTCACGCTACAATTAAATCAACACAAAATCCATTACGAATGGCTACGATTTCTGATCAATTATGAACAGGCCAATGGATATCCTTTTTATATTTCCTGGAATAGAACTTGTTCGTGCTTAGTTTCATATTATTCGATTGGCTTAAAATACAAAGAGGCATTAAGTTCTCGTTGCGTATACGTATGTTGTGTTGACCTGATCGAAAACGAGTTTGAGGGCGACCCATACAGAGATACGGAAGGACTGAGGATAAGTCTTATTGGTCTAGAAATTATTCGTTCAGTGGGCAGGCTCGGGCTCCCCTTCTAAAGTGACCTTGCCTCGTCGCAAGGCTCGCTGTCGTTCACCTCGCTGGAATGTAACCAATAATGTTGCTTTGTTGACGTGCCTACAGACAAAGTAGGTTCAAACACGCTCCCTTTGCCCCGGATCGGTGACAAAATATTTCAATAAAGGCAATAAATCACGCGCGCCAAATAAAGATAAGCAAATTCCAAAATTTTCCGAACGCCACAAGGAACAATCCGAAAATTTTTGTTGTTCCGAAGCTCTGATTGTATTGCTCGTTTAATGTTTGATAAATTTCTGTCGGTTTTGTCATACTTTTAGGGAATGGGTAAGTACGCCGTAATACAGATTTTCTAGCTCGGCAAACAACACTTCATTTAATCATGCTGTTGTTACAGATAACATAGTTTGTATACATTATCATTGTAGAATATTCGATTAAAATTAAATTATCATTACTATAATCAATTTATCATATGAATATGAGCTTTGATGGAATGAGATTTTATTTTAAAAAATACCGTCTACATGACATTGAAGTTTATCGACCTGTGCTTTCTACTCATTTAAAATTCAAGTTTTTTCCTTTAAGTCCATTATGTTGTGGGAACACACATATACATAACATCACGCCTGTTTAAGAAGATGAGCTAAACTGACATTATAGACTGCTAATTACACTAAGGTATTAATAGCATGTTAATTTTTTGTCTCATCTACAATCAGTGTCCCTAACTATAGCAAAGTCATGCATTTGTTTGTCCACTTGTAAAATGTATTCTTATGTCACATCAATTACTGTTCAGCAGGTATTTACTGTATTGTCATATATAGCTAGTATCGTACCTAAATAACAACCCACAGGTTTTAAAATGTACAATCACTCACGATTGGTACTTTATATTTAAATAAAACGTGTTTGCCAAATCATGACCAGCATAACAAATGTTGGTCGAATCCGTGGCCAAAATGAACGTGAAAATCCTTAGGTACCATGTTTGGAATGCGTCCCCATTCCTCACGCTAATATGTATTCGTATGTATTAAAATTGTTATGTGCATTACTTTTAGTTTATGTTAAATAATGCAGGACGTAGCTAGATGTTTCAATAGAATTATTCGTGAGTCTGTTCACACGTAAAACGAATCCTAATTAAACAAATAAACCGGCAGGACTATGATATACGAAGCCCGACAGGTCTTCGTATAAGGCTATTCAGCACTCGGCTCTGTCTGCCTTCCACCTATAGGCAACTGGCGTGACTTTATAAAATTTATATATATATATATATATATACACATATATGTGTGTGTGTGTGTGTGTGTGTGTGTGTGTGTGTGTGTATATAAACACACAATGTCATTGTAAAACTGAACATTAGCTTTAAATAAACGTAAAAGTAAATAAAACCTGAAAACCTTGTTAGTTAGGTTTGTTTCCCCATTTCCCTTTTAAATATAATAGGAACATGCTGTCTAGGTTCCTGTAGTACTCCAGACACCTGGTTATATTAAGTTCTAAGCACTTACACTTTCGTAGTACTAACTACATAGCTTTAATGAGAAGACAACTTCATGTATTGTTATTATACGATTATGATCTGGAATAACAAAGCAACTTCCTATTATCATTGTGCCCGACCTGATAGTCCAGTAGGAGACGAGGAAATAGCTGAACCGAGGTACAGAATCGATTCGAATGTTTGTGTAACGAACATCGGTGTTTGCTTTGTCTCGACGTAAAACAATTTTATATATAGATAAATATACCTACTCTATAGATTGCCTCGTTGGTCTTAGGTTCAAATCCCGGGTCGGGTACTAGTGGATTTTTCTATTTTAGAATTTCTATTAGTGACTCGAAGTCTGGATTAGTGCTTGGTGAATGGCAAAAGGCTCACCACCCATTCCATGGGACGGAAACGTAACTGGTGAAGCGTGGAGGTGTATTACACTCCTCTGCCTACCCCTTTGGGGATTACAGGCGTGACGGTACTTTTTTTTTACTGTACTGCCTTTCAAGAGCATCTCAATTTTAATTCATTATTAAAGCAAATAACATTGTCAGAAACGGGTACACCTTAATAAGCGGAGAAGTGCATACACCTGATCCGAACCCCGAACAGCTCGCACACAGGCTTCGTAACTGATCACGTTGCGACAAATAATACGCAAACAATACGAGCTCTAATCTGAAACCTCAAGGCGATATTGCTCAAAGCTATTCTTAGCCAATCACGCATTTCGATCACACTGGTACGTAACCACATCGAGTAATTATCACCAGTGCCTTACTGAATTAGATTTTACTTCCAACCTTGCTCAGGTCGACGCGTGCACCTTTCAGCTCGCAGCTTTCCACTGAGTCACTGCCTTGGATCGAGTCCGTAGCCTTTAACGAAGCCTTTACCATGCGTCACGGAACTTCTTTAATGCCTTGGAACATATTGTAATCTCAGATAGTTTTAAAGTGATAACTCAGCTTCGACAATGCTGCTTTGACACGATCCTATATAAATTCACTTGATAGAATCTGCTTCAAAATTGTACTGAATATAACTTTTATCAAATTTTTAAAACTGTCTCAAAAGTACAAAATGTAAAGCCCCACAATGTTTTATTACATAGAAAGTGGAAATGTATGACAAATTAACATTCTCTCCCCACAATTGAAGTTAATGTATGCATGTATGTTCATACACTTTCTATTTACTAAAAGCAAACGCTTTTAGCGCTATCTCTATGCAATATATACCTATTTGTATATATACATGTGTGTGTGTGTGTGTGTGTGTGTGTGTGTGTATGTGTATGTATGTATGTACTGCAGTAATTAAATTCATAACTTAAAAACGATAATTAGGCAAAGTACTGTACAAACCATACTTTATTATATTTATAACGGGTACGAGACTTTTAATTTATTATTTTTAACAACTAAATTTAAAAAATGGATTACATAAAAAAAAAGGAAAATTGAAACGTTTTTGAAAAACCAAAATGATTTGTCATTTTAGAAGTTTCATATCTGCTCTTCACATCACATATTTTGATCGAAATTCAATCACAGAAGACATCATAAATTTCGCGAGGACGCAAAAAATTAAGACAAAAATTGGTTGAACTTTAATTTTCCCATAAATTCTTTTGCCAGCGGAGTTAATGTTTTCGTTATCTGTACGGTCACAGAAATTGTCAGTTATTCGCACATAATTGGAATAATTTGACTAATTGTCAGTATTGTCAGTAGTCAATATTGTTAAAGCAATTGAAAAATTTGCATTGGTTTCTGTTGTCCCCGTTCCAGTAACAAAACAAGTTGTCACGAGTTAGTTAATTCATTACAATATACCAAAGTTATGTTTAACAATCCAAGCCAACCATATCATGCGAAAACACTGAGTCATAATGTCCTGCAAACCAGTACCCTTTAATCCATTTTTATCCTGGGAGAAGGCTCGTGTCCAACAGTGGGATAATAAATAGGTAAGTTATATGAAATAATATTACCGATATTACTGTATTTTGTTTTGTACGTATGATTAAATTTTTATATCACAGACAAAAATGTATTTACGAAAATCAAAAATCCAATCGATTATTATGTCATCGTCACAAATTAAATTGGCAGAAAAAATAATATTCGGAACTTAATATTTTGGGATGAAAAATTCAGCATCTCTTAAACCTTTAAATATAACTACAATATTTATATTTTATTACGAATAATGAATACGATAACTTATTATACTGATCGTTTTATTTTAGTAACTTTACATTAACAATAACAATAGTGAAAATCAATCGAAGTTAAGTAAAAGTTAAGAAACGTATTTATTTAAAAAACTTGTCTAAAGTTATTGATAAAATTTGTTTGATAAAAATAGTCATCACAGTAAGCCGCGTCGTAAGCAAAATTGTATCACACCAAACAGTTCTATGCAAATCGGATCAACAGGCCCATTAACAAAAAACAAAAAACACCATTCTATGCAAAAAAATACAGATCTATTGCAATAATTTAATTGCAATTTGCAATTTGCAAATTTGCTTTAATTGCAAAAGCAGTGATAGCCTAGTGGTTAAGAATTCAGCCTCTCACTCCGGGGGTG
>DWJK01006980.1:0-10149 GCA_018248815.1 Croniades pieria auraria
GGCGCCAATTAGGGGAGGCCTATGTCCAGCAGTGAAGATCTAAAGGCTGATGATAATGATGATGATGATACAGGTATACCTGTTTTTAATTACGGATGATTATTCTGTTACGTATATTAAAAACTTACAAGGAATGGCAAAGTTCCTTCACGAGGCTTGAATGGTTCTCTCCCACCGCATAACGATAAATATATTCCTGTATAAAATATTCATTAGATTATTATATAGCAATTAATGATATTATAACGGCTTTTAATCATTAATGTATAAGCACGTACCAAAGTAACAAGCTGTCATTAATTTGTTCATAGCTTCTCTATCTTTATTTAGAAAATTCTTTCAGTCGAATGCAAGTGAAAATGGTGACGGTTCGTAAAATATTGTGCGAAAACATAATTAAAGCCAGCGTTACGCTTTGCCAATGTAACCGCTACCAATTTGATAAAACTGATTTTATATGTAGCGCAGCGTTTGCGATTCGAAATTATATATTAAACAGTTGGTTGTTTACTAAGAGCTAATAGTCGTATATATGTTTTAGAAAATCTGAAGATCTTCTTGGTATCACTAACTACACTCCTCTGTCCACCGCTTCGGTATTACAGACGCGATGTTACGTTTTTATTTTCTATGTAAAATTGACGTAAGATGTTAGCAAGTAAGTAAGGGGCGTCCATTAATTACGTGAGGTGATTTTAGATAGTTTTGACACCCCCACCCCCGGGTGAGATTTCGCGAGATTTTCCTCAACCCCGCTCCCCCACCCTCCAATCTCACATGAGATTTTTCAAATTGCATGTATCTCGTAAATGGATTTATTTTACAATGAATAAGCAGCAATAGCCTCTTACTCCGATGGAGCGGGTACCTGCGCGTACATCTATACAAGAATGTGTGTTTTAAGCTTAAATATCTCTTGTTACAACGGTGAAGGAAAATGTCAGGAGCGATCCTGCACACATTACAGTTTAAAAAAATGTTCTCGTGTGAAGTCTGGCAAACTATGGACTTACCCCTTTCATTCTGAGAGCAGACCCGTGTCCCAGGGCGTGTGAAGTCTGCCAACCCGCACTACGCCAGTGTGGCAGACTATGGTTTTAACTGTTTCATTTTGAGAGGAAAGCTGCGTCCAAGTGGAACAATAAAAGGACGAAAAAAAAAAATTAAGGTGCAAAATAGTAACAATTACTAACTGACTTTACCCAAAGCTTTTGCGTTTGTTATGTTGGGTATAATTTCTGATCACCCTTTTACATATTCGATAGTTTCTAATAGTTACAAATGTACTTAAGTTTAACCACTTCACAATCAAAAGAATAGTTTGTCGAACATTACAAGAAAATGAATTCAAAAATCATTAATTAGTTCATCTTGTTTTTACTCCCAACTATCTTTTGCTTTAACACATCTTCATACACCAATACCAGTACCTGAGCAAGTACGACAGCTCTGAAGAGATTTGTAACATAAGTATAACTATCTATATCTATCTATATCTATCAACTAAAGTGAAGCGTGTAGCCCGTTTGCACTCTTGTAATCGTCAGTCACCTTTCATTGCTGCCGACAGCTAAGCTGGCTGTCGGAAGAAATGATTACATCTGCCTGATTTTTTTTTCTCATTCTTTCAGTCGTTTGATGTTAAACGCGCGTGCGAGATAGCGATAGCTTTTTACAGTCGTATGGAGACTGGCGCAGCCCGTTTCCTGATGAAAGTGCACACCTCTTTGAAAAACATCAAACTCGTCAAAGCCTTTTGCGTCTACAAAGACTTCAATTCACGCCGTTTTAAAAGGAGTCAAACAACAAACAAGACTGAAGGAGTTTATAATATAAATGTAAAGAAATTTTCCCCTTTACTATTTAAACTTATGTTTACGTCCAAACATCATCAAATTTTACGCTATTGTGTACCTACGTTTTAAGAAAAGCGTCATTTTTTATCAATTGCACGTAACTTTGTCTAACTACGTATTACCGAAGAAGTAAAAGTGTTAAATGTTTATAAAAAATTTAATATTTACAATAATTTATTTAACTCTATCTTATCATTTGTAATTCAAGTATTAACATTAACTATACCTACGATAAAATCAATATAAACAGTTTAAAATATCAGTAACGATATTTTGCTTAACTGTATGTTTTAATGATTAGCAGTATTTAAATGAAGATTTAAATCTGTTTATATTATTCACTATTTTATTTACCATTCCTTGTTATTCATAATAGTAATTATGAACTTGCAAACAACAAATATTCTATTTATTTCATTGTTTTTCATAAATACCCCGTTTCCAAGGACCGGATCTTGATTTGACCATAAGATATTTCAAAAGGTAAACAAACCGCTTACAACAAATTAAGTATACAAACAGCTAATCAATTAAAAAGCTAATCATTTTAAGACTGTTGTTTTCTATCTTTTGACATGATTTGATTTGTTACTTTGAGGCCCCTCAATTACGTAACGCTTTTTAACAAATAATTTGACAATATCAGTTTAATGACCCAACAAAAACAGATAAAACATATTTTTTTACTGTTCTGATTTCAAATACATCAACTACGTAAACAATTAGTAATGTTTTAAAATAACAAAGCCAGGAAAGAACTATAAGTCAGTAATGTTTTATAGGAATAGATCCAACCGGATGTAAGTAGGTTATGCGGACTATTTAAATATCGAAGAAGATATTATTAAGGTTATTAGTGCACCGAGGAAAACATGTAGCTGTCACCCCTGTCATTTTACTTTGTAGCTGAAGATATATATTGTTTATGCGTTAAAAAGGCTTAATGTATCTAACTTTATAGGTAATTATATTATTTTTTAATTCGATAAAGTAACTTTTTGGTTTCGTTCTGCATTCGTGTCTGCTTGGGTATTTTAATCGGGAAAGAGATTGTTATCGGAAAAACGCTCACACAATGTATATCAAAAATTGTGAAAATGAAGTATGATTATTTTTGTATAACTAAGTATAAAATAATAGAGTTTCAGTATGTAATATTTTAAGAGCCATCTGTGTCCCTAGGAAATAACACACAAAAATCTACGTTATAGTTCTACATCAATATGTAAATATACTAAATATGCGTGGTTAGAATTAGTAGATGTTCATTTGAGTAACTTGAGAAACCACAATTTTAACGACTCGTATGTGGGTAAAAGAAATGTTCATATTTCAGAGTTTAAAACAATTTGTCAAAGTATATTCAATGTTTCCAACAAATTAATCTTTAATTACATAATATATTTTAACATCTTAATTAATTGTTTTTTAGTTTAGTACAGCAGTAAAAGAGGATTACGGTATGTATCAATGTAGCGAAATATTTAACTGTTTAACACGTGCAACTAAATCTAACGGAAACTAACAAATATTATATTATCGTTACTGCGACGCAAAAAAATTGAATACTTCACGTCCAAGAAAATCTGGTCATTCCCGGAAAAAGTAATAAATCTTGCCTAGCTACAGATAGAGAGATCGGGTCTGGGGGAGGGGGTAGATGCGTACAGGAGCAGGAACGAGAGCAGCGGACCCGGGTGGAGACAGATCAATAGGGGAGCGTCCTGTGCAAGCCCGCTCTGCGGCCGCCGCGCCATTCCCGCTTCGTCCAGCGCCTCGACAACACCTCTGTGCTCACATCGCGGCTCACGACTTCCCAGCAACGCTTCCACCGTCATGGAGGTAAGTGCAATTTTTAACAATTAACAACTAAAGCGAGTTTTCACATTTATACATTTTTTTTTGTATCTTCAATTAATTAAAATCAATTTCAGATGATTAAGATACACAATGGACATTTTCATAAAATTATCTTTTGTTTATCATTTCGTTAATTGCTGTAACAATTAGTGCGTCATCAAATGTTAAATTAAATTAATTGAAAAATGTCAAGTGCATTTTCGTGTTTATATTCTTCGTGCGACTTAAAATCTGCAATCAATAAACGGGATAGAGAAGATACAGCCGAGAGGGACGAAGATATTTTTGGACTTCAAATAAACTGCATACCAAAGATATATCCATTCGGAGTTATATTTAAAAATAGATTGGGGAGAAAATCGAAAAAGGCGGAGTGTAACACATTGAAGCGACTTTATATAAGATAAATAATATTGTTCCTTATAATGCGCAGTGTAGCGCTTCTGCGCGACTGTGGCGCAGGGTGGGAATACATCTGTGTGCGGGCGATCTCATGTCATCGGACACAAATATTGTGCCTGTTCTGTAACCTATGCAATTTAACCCGTCTCGCTCTATCCCGCTGAGCGTCAACTATTCTTGACCTGGAGCAGACGTTTTACGAGTCTTTTTGTGGAATGTGCCACTAACGAGTCAGCCTTTATTTTGCCCGAATATGAAATCGATATTAGCATTTTGACTATTTATTTATAATTTTTATTATTATAAATAAACGAATCAGGCTTTATTTTGCCCGAATATGTAATCGATATTGGCATTTTGACTATTTATTTATAATTTTTATTATTATAAATAAACGAATCAGCCTTTATTTTGCCCGAATATGGAATCGATGTTAGCATCTTGACTGTAGACAACGTAACTCACAATTATTTGTTTATCCTGTATTTTTATACTTTTGTTACAAACCTACGTCGATGTCAAAACTCGTATTTAAATATACTTACGACGCAATTGCGATTTATCTTCTGTTCTGTTCATTCCTTGTTTTTTGGGTTACTACAAATAGGCGGTAGTTTAAGATAAAACAAAAGTGAATATGGCCGGAGCATTACATTTTACAATAGTAGAATTAAAAAAAAAAGAAAATATTATTAATGACGAAATAATTTGCGATCAAAATAAATAACAACGTCTTGGGACAAATTACACAAGACCAACTGATCCAAAAATAGAGTCCATGGTACAGTAACTACTCAGTTAATAAACAAAACAAATTCTTAATACATACTACATACATTAAAAAATATATATCTAGCTACAGAAAAAATGAATACAGTCGCGCCCTACAAAAAAAAAATTTTGATCCTAAATGGGAATCGAACCCACAATTCAGCAGTTACTTCATTAATCACTGCATTGACAAGCCAGTGAATTTAAAAAAGCATTATAAACTATATTACTATTTCGATCAAACACAAACAAATACTTAGGTATCTTTGTGTGTAAAATAATAATTTATAGTTCGAATTAAAAACGGAACTTGTAACGAAAAATATGATTGTTTCTGTTCATTGATCGGTCCCGCTATCCAACGTGACAGTACTACACTTATCGGAACAACACATGCATGTAAGTGACCCGTGGGGCGTAACATCAAGTTTATTTTCGTATGGCGCCGTTTGAAGCAATAAGTCATTGACTGTACGGTATCAGCGCACACAAGTCACTAATTTACCATCCGCAAGCCGCATAAAAATATCCATTTATTTATTGTAAGCGTTGTTTATTTGTAAATTTATCTTTTATATTTCTATTTCTGTATTTATGGACTTTTGATAGCTGTTCTTTTTTAATAGTGTACTCGATAAAGTATACCGTTTTTTAAGAATAAAGGCAAATAAAGGTTGGATATCAATTTTGTTTAGTTTTGGCTCTGTTTTATACAATTATCACAGATTGTTAATATCATTGGTTTTGATTTCTGTTTTATGAGATTCAAATGTTACCAACGCATAACGATAACGCTATATTCCATTAAGCGAACGACATTATTTCACCATTAAAATATAATCACAATAAAAATGTTATGGGTTTTGTCATTTTCATAATTGATTAACAGTACGCCATACAGAATATTTTGTATATATTTAACATAAATGATATATTTTTCTACATCCACAAGAGGTAGCTGAGGATTTAAAATAGCCAAATATTAAATTGTGGATGCCAAATATTAAATGTCATTTACGAAAAAAATCATGTCAATATCACAGTCTTTTTGGTTTTCGGTGACTGCGACTCTCTCATTACATTTACACTAACATTGATCTAGTTAAGAAATGTTATTAAACAAAACATTAAATAAGCATACACTAAATAAGTGCATATATATATTTATTTTATAATATTTTTCGCTCAATGCGTCCTTAAATGGGTAATTTGAGTATTTAGTTCCATTTTTATCACTTCTATAATAAATTCCAAAAACAATGCATCAAAAATTCAAATATCACACGTTATTGGGTTACTTATTATATTTATGTGACAATGTCCTTTTAAATAATCGAAGAGGACACCATCATTTACATTTAAATTTCTATTCCAGTATAAGACCTGGGGGTGGTTGATAACAGGTATCATACTTCTCATCGTCACCACTTCGTACGCGGATGGGGAAATTTGGGAGGAAGGTGACCACGAAGTCCTCATAAGAAACGAAAGGGGCGCTAAAAATAGAGGTTAGTATTTCGTGCAGTCAACACTAATTATGCTGACCTTAGCACGAGACTTTTCAACTCACTTCACAAGCACACAGCACAAATAGCTCTACCATAGTACAACAGACAGAATACTATAAAAATCCGTAATAATTTCGAAAAAACGCAAATACTATGAATAAATTGCACGATAATCAAAAACGATATCATTATATTATTCATAATTGTGTATTATCATATTGTTGGTTTCCTAAATGAATTGTGTCAATATGTTGATGTTTTCTCATGAAACATTTCGTTCATTTTGTTTCTCATCGATGACTAATTTGAAAGAATTTATTTTGTTTATGTAGAGACTTGCCGCTACATCAGGGGCTCTTGGTCTGACTGCGATGCGAAGACAAACATTCGCTCGCGTACCCTCACCTTGAAAAAAGGTGACCCAGCCAGCTGCGAGCGCTCCAAAACCATTCAGAAGAAGTGCAAAAAAGGTGATGTTCTAAATTTAAAAAAGTTCTCGAAATGTTATCCGTGTCGATGATCAATTTCTATGTTACTTTCGTTGTGTGGCGTAAAAGACTTAATTAGAGACAAATGAAGTCTGTTACGCTACTTTACGAAATCAGAGACTTAACTAATTAGAGACATGTCAATACAGTCTTGTTTCAGTCATTTACACTACGAGATAAAGACCGTCGAGATGTGTCATCACTTGTACACTGTTTTTCGCTATAATTACTCCTTCGTTTGTTTCAGCTTTTAAGTATACCTTTTTATGACAAATGTTTAAAAATAGGAAATATTTAGTAATTGTTTTTCGGATTAATATTATTATGTACCAATGGATCGTTCGTGATTGGTGACATTGACAAAGAAATGCTTTTTCTTTGAACACAATAAGCTTACTATTTGCTTAAGCTTTTATGAAATTTTGTGATTAGGATTATTTCATTGAATACCATTAAAACATCTTTTATCATATAATATTGTCACATCCTTTGTAGAATCTGTAGGTTCGTTATCACACAGTAAAAACCTCAAGTTAACACACAGTAAAAATCCACAATAAATATTTACGTGAACTTAAATTTAAATGTTTAGTAGACCTAACACGAAAACTTTTTATTTCAAAACTAATAGAAACACAAATTGTTTTATACCTAACTAACAGTAAATTTTAAGTTGACCAGCTCGTAGTTGAGTTAATATTAATCAATTATCATTTAAGTTATACCTAATTATATCATTCATACTGTTTACTGCGTGCAGCTTGCCGTTACGACAAGTCCTCGTGGAGCGAGTGCAGCGCTAATGGCGAAATGTCCAGGACTGACATGTTGAAGGCTAATAGTGACCCCACCTGCGACCAAAGCAGGCGCATCACTAAGAAATGCAACAAAAACAAACAATCCAAAACTACCAAGGACAAGGGTGAGATTTAAATCCTGGTTGTGCAATTCCAATCATTGTTACAGTTACAATAATTTTACATAAATTATAATTTTACATAAATTATAATTATACATTACAATAATTTCAATTATTATTAATTTATTTGTTAACCTCAAAGGTACTTCTAAACAGTTCTAATATCGATTGATGTAATAAGGTAAGGAATTTAATTAAATAAATCTCTATTTAAAGTGATCACGGCATTTTATTTACGTGCAACATTTATGTAAATGTTACGATTTATGATTAAATGTTTTCAATTGCTTTTGGTTATTTTTCAGTGTAGACTTCCTCTGTGTTTCAGAATCTTACGCATTAATTACTGTCACAAGTACTTGGGCTGCAGCCATGTCATGTATAAACTATAGTATTTACTAGTGTAATTCACTATTGCATTTAATAAGTGGGCGGTGAATGGTGTTTGACCTAATTATAAGATTGCTCACTTGAAATTCAACTAATACCAGATTGTCTATTGTTCCAGGGCGTCGGAATCGTCAGTAAACGTCAAAAACGTCAAACCAGCCAGTATAAATTTATATATAAGTCACATTATGATAAAAGTTGATGTTTGTTCGTTGATTCTAATTGATGAATAGCGCGTAATAGCGTCAACATTAATTATTCTCGTTTCAAAGTTTTTGAGAGCATTCTTTAGCACCAATGTAATAGTAGAATTTATCTCTTAAAATAATAAAACTACGGATATCAATGTTATAATGTTCTAGATAATTTTCTTTATGATTATCAATTTTAAAACTTCAGTCAATCCTTTGGTATCGATCAATAAATGAGTACTTAAACATAGCGTCCGTTTTATTTCTGTTTAGTTATTTTCCTGACCCCTTTTTTATGTTAAAACAGTTTAAAACGTTATATGATGATGATCAGTGATGAGCGTGATAACTGCGCATGAAGGAACATTCTCGTATTGGTAAAGGATTTATCATAATTTTGTAAACAGGTCGTTAGCACGAGTCATAATATGGCAACTATGGATCTACGCGTCACTGAGGTTCAAGGTTAGAAAAATCAAACGGTAGATCCCAGTTTTGTCATTTATTTTGGGAAGACAATGAAACTGAGGTGAAATTTGCTTACCCTTCAGTGAGATTCCCACCATCGCTGTAAGAAATTGTTCATTACACTGACTTTATGATGAGCCTTAAAAAATATTTCAAACCCTAACCATATATGTATATATGGCTGTTGGTATCTGATGAAAACAAAAGTATAAAGGTAATCGAGGCGAAAAAATTGATTTTATGTACTTGTATGTAAGGAATAACTATTTAACTGTAACAGTACAATTGTTAGGTAGAACGTGCACAGATTCGGACCATCGGGTCGGTGGTAGCCCGTAACAGTTCCCATATAATAGGGAGTAAGAAATTCAGACTCTGTTCTGTTGTTGGAAAGATCATGTACTTTAACTGATTTTAATAAATATATATTTTTCGTCAATTATTACAATAAAACTTTATCATTTACGTTAGCGACATAAAAGAATGAAAGAAATTAGAAATGGATAAATATGAGCAATCTAATTTATATATTTATAATATGCATAACTCAATATAGAGATATTGAGTTATATTCGGAATTTAAAAAAGTATGAGGTACTTTGTTCCTTATTATTTATTAGAGGACTTGGATGTAAAATAGAAAAGCCAAATTATTTTAAATCCGATTTATATTAAATAATTTAAATTGTAAATACAACATATTTTACTTATTTGAGTCTCGTCTGATTTATCGATTAAATATTTTGCACCTATATTTAAAACGTCTCCCATGAATATCAGACGAGGCTCAAATATGTTATTATTTAAATTAAATACATTCTGTTTATATGTTAATAAATATGGTATTCTTATCGGCTACAATAAATAATTTATTACTGATCAATTAAATCGCAATAAAAAAAATATTATAAAACAACATAATCTCTATGTCGACGTTTGTTACATAGACAAGTTACTATCCGCGTACTATGAACAATAAATATTTTGTTGTTTAATATCACAGGTTAAGAGTTGTGGTGTATTGCGTTGCGTCGCGTTATTTAAACAGTTGTTTGGCGTAGTGCCATATTCTGAAGAAGTATTCGTCGCGACGCAGCAGCGAGCCCCGCGCGTATGAGCGAATGTCCGCGTCCATGTTGTGGTCCCTCAGCCACGATGTGGTCGTCTGGGTACTGAAAGACGTGGGCTCAGTTGCTTCCGTGTGCTCGCCGGGCTCCTCGTCGGCGTGAGGATCTGCAGTTTTTTTACATGTTTGCTTTTTTTTATATGTTTATTACTTTTAAAACGGAGATGACT
>DWJK01006981.1:0-10147 GCA_018248815.1 Croniades pieria auraria
GTTTGCACAAAATCGGTAGAGCGGTTCTTCATTTATCACATTTTTTGTATTTGTAAATGGGGATTTTACTGTCAATTGAACCTTTTTTCAGATGGAGATTGTGCTGTCAAATTTAAACTTTTTTCAATGTTGCTAGTAAAAGCATGTTGTTATGTCATTCATGCGGTCATTTCATTTTGGACGTGTTTCGATTAAAGTAAATTTAATTTTCACTTTAATACGTAGCGAAGCACGTACCGGGCCGTTAGTTTAGTATAAATATGTACAAAATATTTGAATAATCGACGTGTATAATTCACTTCACTTAATTCTTTAATAGATTAAGTTAGATATTTCTATGATTGATTTACAGTTGGCAATTAAAACGAGTTAAAGTGGTATTACAAAAATAACATATGATTATGAGTCGTTAATTTTTCCCTCACGTGTTGGGTAAACGGCTACGCGGTCGAATGAATGCTTGGCAATAAATAAAAACGCTCAAAACCATTAGCGTATCATTCCGATAATGTGCCCACCTTAGCGACGGTGTTCGTGTATTGTTTCAGCGGAACGCGTGCGTTAACGTTACAATTTCATAACGCACGTCGGCCGCGTTTCGTGAAAACGGCAGACTGCTGATTTGTTCCAGTAGCGACTGCCGAGGTAAAACCGTATATATTTGCGGTAATAAACGTGAATTTATTACGCAGTTACGTTTGCAGTTTTCGTGAAATGTAACGGAGATGTGTGCTCCAAACGGCGACATTAGCGCCGGCTGCTTGCTGACGCCCCCCCGGGTGTTCCTGCCTACCCGCAGCTACACAAATTTCTTCATACGAATCTATACCGCGTATCTAGATTTTACTATTGGTTATTTAACACGTACGTTGTTAAAGTTAAGATATCGTACGCAAAAGATTTGTTATTAAATTTTTGTATAACGACATGTGTTTTAATATTGAAGACTACCTTATTAATGAATAGTTTGCGTTTCATTATTACTTTCCGATGAAAGTTTTATTCGGAAGTCGAAAAATAGTAGTGATATTTGTACGACTCCCATTTTAAATTTGCTTACCTACGTAGAGAAATTTTGTTATTTCAGTCAGGTGCGTTCCTGGAACTTGTATCTACAGACTGTCGACGGCCCGACATTAGAGGTAAGGAGTGCGAATGTTCGCGAACAGAAAAACCGGCGTATAAAGATGCTGAGCACGTCCGCCGGGCCGGGGATCCGCAGTTAAAAGGGGATTATGAGCGGAGTGGCCAATAACGGCACATCACGTGCCATCCTCCCCGCACCGAGGAGCCTGTCGATAATCCCCGGCGGACAAGGCTTAGGCTGCTACAGACAGACCAGCTAACTATAATTAGGTATCCGCCTCAGTCATTGGTTACACTTCAGTTTTTTTACCCCGATCCATTAACAAAACGAAGTGACAACGTCACGAAACGGACAACACCAGTCACATGACGATTTCAATCAGACCGCATCGAAAGCATAGCGTCATCCTAACAATTTCTACGATTGGAAACAGTTTTACAAGCAATAAATTTTTGCAACCCGCGTCGGTGGATCTAACATTTATTAGCTACAACCAGATTAGATTAGCGTTGCATCCCTCCGACCGGCGCCCTTGGGACCAGAAATTTGTCCCAGTAATGTGGCCACGCGCCGAACTAATTCGATGGAGTCCCGACCCTTCCTCTATGTGACTCGAATGTCGCTTCGCCACTGTCTCATTTTAATTGAATAGTTTGCGAGGGTGACGTCGTTGTTTTCCTAAAGATAACTTTATAGTCGCTTTGCATAATTGCCCTTCCGTGTCGCTCTAATTTGTAACAATATCGCAATCTGTCACGCTTTGTCTGTTCGTCGTAAATCTTGGGCACGGATCGCTCGTAAAAACAACTGTTTCATCGGATTATTTCAATGCAGATCGCACGTTGACTATTTCCCGATTTATAAGTGACTATCATTTTTTCACATTGAGGGAAAAGATTTTAATGTTAGTTATAAGCTAAGGTCGAATCTGAATTTGCGCTCGTATACACCATTAATATTATTAAAACACAGTTATAAAGTCATAATTACGGTAAGGTTAAATAATCTGAACTCATGAAAGATTCGAGTAAGACATCGAGCAAGTAACGCCATCTAGTACTCTATATTTAAAACTCACATAACCAGTTTCTTTTCCCGAGAACTCGTGTCTCGGAATTGTGACTATAAAAAAATTGTGTAGCTCTACCTTTTAAGACTCATTTGCATAATTCAGTTTCTATGTACATATGTATTATGCGCATCTGGTACAGATCATTAATATGACACTCGTATTTATTGATTACCTACTTGTCCCTTGATATTGCAGCCGTTAAATTATGAAATTGTCTGTTACGCGTGCGTTCTAAATTTAATTAGGATATTTATTGATTTATTATTTGTTATTTTTGTATTTCCTTAATATGTTTCTTGTTATTGTTATCTGTTACTATTGTATTTGCTGTTACTTATTGTTATTTGTTACTATTGTATTTACTTAATATGTTTCTTGTTATTGTTATCTGTTACTATTGTATTTACTCTTACTTACTTAATTCAAACCTATTTTATTGACTACGTACCTCAGTTATTACTTTAGTACTTTTTGCTACTGATACTATTGATATGGGCTTTTTGTTCAGCTGGTATATAGAGGAACCTCCACACCATGTCTATAGACATTTTTGTCTCTTGTACGTAAGCCTTTTTTTTTACATATTATCGTAATGTTACGGCTCATGACACTAGCGTAACTTAAAGGACATTGCCACTTAAGCTTCACCAAGTCCGGTCAGTTCTGGCATTGTTGACCACTTATATTTATAGTACCTTCTTTGTTCGGCTAGGATTTCATTTAGTTAAGCATAAAGTCTATTATTTAAGGACTATTCCGTTGGACGATATTGCCAGATGTGGTTTGGCCTACATCTTTGGTCACTTTAGACTGATGCAGCAACCGGACAACATGCCGTCCCCCTGTATAATACTTCGGGTTTCTCTATTATCTTCTCTATTTACATATTTGTAACCAACAATACGTCTTATGTCTTTTTCAACAAACCTTTATGTTATGACACATGTTTGTTATATATTTCTTTTGCCTAATTTTCGGGAAATATTCAGTGTCTTTTGCGCACATCATCTAGTAACTTGTTTATCTATCGCGCACTAAGCTTTTTTTAAAATACATTCGGAATAACGAGATTGTTATAACCGGGCGAGTTTTTACAGAGTATTTTGCTTGTAGAGGCGGACAGGTCTTGCACAACGAAAAATAGAACTCTATAAGACTTCCTAATCACGTTGGACTCGGAAATATATTAACGCTCTCCGCAAGCAAAGTTTCAGAAGCAAAATAAAATAAAACAAAAAAGAAATATGTTAACAAACATTTAATTTTGTGTTCTTTATTAATATATTATTTTTAATAACTATAATTTAACTACGGCGTAACAGCAACGTTACCTCTAAATGTTTACTACGAGGCTTATCTACATCTGAGAAGTCGTAAACACAGACTGCGAACATAATCTCTAGAATTAATTAATTGTATTCTATATTACTACAAACATCTTAATCCCCTAGAACATTATCTTTTCTTTCGTATTGCACATTTTATCTAATCGAAGACAAAAAAAATCTTTTTAAACAGCACTCTACATCAACACCAAACAAATTTACACTTATACATGTTGGTAGAGTCTACCAAAAATATGTATCCAATGTTTTTTTATCTATATTATGTTCTACAGAATAAAACGTGAACTGTAGAATCCGTCCACTACAGGACATAATAATTAGGAACATAATGCAATCTTTTTTTCGTAACAATAATTACAGTCTTAAATTAATTATTTAAATATATTATATTACAGTATAATACAGAAGATGGTTGCTTAGTAAGTGAGGCGGGCGCAGCGGCTAACGGTCGTGGCATTATTCAGAAACTGACTTGTGTTCGTCTAACACACTGGAACTTTAACGTTCAATATAACAATGCACAAAGAACCGCTTTACGATCGAGAGCTTCTTGAAATTTAATAGAACCCTCCCTTCCATTAAACTTCGTACCGATGAAACTGTTCATCTACTGCAAGAAAAGAATGGTATCGATTTATACTATGCCACGTGCGTGCGAGATCTCGTGAAGTGTTTCCTCGTTTCTTCACTAAGTGGGACTGTGCGGCGGGTGCGGGGTGTGCGAGGGGTGCGGCGGCAGGGGATGAGGACTCGCGTCACGGAGCGAGTCTGGCGATGAGCCCGGAGACGCTCTTCGGGGAGGATATGGCGAAAACCGATGTTGAGACAGAGAAGCTGCTGGCACACCACCGGGATATACCGGGCGAGGCAGCTGCAATCCTGATCCAGACGCCAAGTGCTGCTGTGCGAGCAACTGTGGCGCCAAGCAAGCCCATTGGCCCCAAAGCGCCGCCGCCGGAACCCCGTACAGCGGATACGCTGCACGAAGAAACAATTGCGACCGAGCTGCCAGTATCGCTTTCTCTTCCAGAGTTAAGTTGTTATTGTGTTGATCCAAATCGAACGGCCGCAAAGGAGATCGCAGGTAATGTTGCTCCGCTAACATCGACTCCATGGTCTCCCTGGAACGACAAAAAACAGAACATTAACATCTATTGCCGCCGTCGAGGAAATATCAAAATAAAAAGTTTGTTTAATCTACCTAGAATGAGCAGCGCTGAAGCGCGCATCTTCGGGGAAGACTGATGTTCTTTCGTGCTCTCCCGTGATATAGAATCTCAACAAACAAAGAAATGCAAAGTAAAATATTTGAGTTGCCAAACACACAGACAAGTTACCGATGATCGATAGCGGACGCTAATGATCTCGGGAACGGAATGCGAACAAAAAGACAATGTAGATCGGGTTGCCTGAATGAGTTTTAAGAAATCGCTGATAAAGGCACAAGCGACGGAGAGCAAGCGTTATGTCCGCCTGTGCGTAAGTTTCCCTCGATTCGATTGGCTCCGAGGCAGTGGACAGCGATATAATTGAGCACACTCAGGCATCAATCAGTGTCGCTGGCATTTGTTTCTGAGAGCGTGTCCAATGCACGATTAGAGAACGCAGATACTAAATTCTGTCATAGCCGTAATGAGACTTAATGAATGCCCATGTTTGCCGCAATGATACATGATGGCCGATTATAACCAACTAACATGCGTTTATAACTCAAATTTACGGACGCGGCTCGAATCTATAAATTACTTTACCGAGATCTACTCGCACTTTCTCGAAACGTAGGATAAAAATGAGAAGTTGGATCGTATAGAAAATCAAAAGACATATACCTCTCGAATTCAGTGAGACGTGACGAGTCGCGGAACCCCTTCGCGAATGGATTACTGTCGATTTTCAGTTTTGTGATCTGAAACAATAGATACATCAGTGTTATTGCTATATTGGCGTTAGCTCCATTTTGGGAGTTTAACAGATAAAATACAATATGTTGGTAGTGGCTGTAAGGTGATACGCGCGTGTTTTATGCGCCTATTCTGATTCAATGAATCACTTAATGCCGAATGTCCTCAGGATGCAGGTAGTATTGAGTCGATGGACCCATAAAGTGCACGTTTGATTTAAATACGGATCGAGGTGTTAAAAAATGTGTTTGGCAGCGGAGGCAGGCCGGTGAGAAATCGTCGCCGCGTGGGGCGCTCCCGCTGGGGCTCTGCACAATTTGTGAATAATATTTACGACAAATCTCTCACGAAACCAGTTACAGTTAAAGAGATGCTCGCTCACCTAATAAACGATTTGGGCTCTACGGTGATATGCTAATGTATGCGATTTAAGAGGCGAAGCGAATCCGGTACCTCAGACGGAAATTCACTTTTACACTTTAGTAACTAATCATATTCCGACCTTCTTCTGACTATTAGACGCGAACATTCGATTTAACGACGCCATTACGAAGTACAGACAAAAACCTTCTAAGGTTTCTGTAACCCTATCTAATACAAATATGAATACACATTAAACGGGGCTGTAGGCGACATTATCTGTGCAAAACGAGCAGCTCAATCGAAACCGTCTGGGTATTTGGCGAGTGTAAACTAGGCATTAGAGTGGTTGCAATAAACAAGTCAGCGGGTAGGTCTCGCGCGCATGTCAATCTTTCAGCGGAGCGCACGGCGGCACTCGGCGACGGTAATTATCTGCCGATTGAGCATTCCCCGCTCATCTGCCTCACCTGACACTCCTACACGCGCACATGATTGCAGTTATTTTGACAAGTTCGCACTAGCCCAGTCATTTGGGACGATGACCCGACGACTGAAGTCCGATATCGCGCTAACGATTTCTGCCTACACGTCTCTCACTAACAATACCTAGACACAAATTGCTCGGTATTTATTATTAAGAAAACTTTGAAATGGATGCTGCCGCTATTAACTCCGTATTTTTCCTGTAAAAATATTTATGTGCGCGTTTGATATGCGTGTCACAGAAACGCGTTAATCTACGAAACATCTTGATACATTTCTGTGGTGTTATTGTCCCGGATCAAAGGATATAATAAACAATACAAAATATTGACCGAGCCGTGACAAGTCTTCGGTTTGCGGTGAATAATACCCGGCAGGGCTGAGCCGTGTCATTCCATAGTTAATGTGTACGGAAATAGACATATGGATGCATCGAAGAACAGTGTCATGTTATTTTTCAGTCGTAGCAGAGTCAAGCAATGCATTGGTTTTAACAAAAATTACAATACATTTGAGAAAAACTATCAGAATACCAAAATACCACACAGAACAAAAAACGAAGAGTTATCTAATGGCGAACTTAAGTAAGGACACCTGACATGAATATAACACAGGAGATATAGAAACGAATGCAACACGATTTCTGAAAAGTACGAGACAATGAGGTAAGCGCTAACTCGACTGGGAGTGGGCACGGTGCAAGAGCGAACACGACATGCCACTTCCTCCCCTCGCCGGCCCGAGGGATGCAGGGCCGAGGGTCAGCTACTTACACTTGCACACCCACCTGGCGAGCGCCATTGACTACAATAGCCTCTCGTCGCGCCTGCGCTTCACGTAAAGAGTGCGGCCACACTGCTACTAACTGACAATATTGACACAGTATACATTATGTATGTGTGGCCGGACCACATAATTGTTTCCTATCCATGTTTGTTTTGTAGACATTCCGGTTTGCTTCAACTGTAAACACGAAATTCAAAAAATGTTATTCTTTTGAGTATATTTTTAAAATGGTAACTGTTACTTCAAAATGCACCGAAATGCAGGTAAGTGTATTGTGAACTACAAAAGGTATATGGTAATAATGAATAGAAGGTAGTGTCGCTGCTGACGTTTATTAGGCTTAGAATAAATATAAGGACGAGGCGTGTCAAAACAACCCAATTTAAGTATCAACAAACGTTCGCCTTGGGCGGCGTGGCGCTCCCGCTCACTGACAACATTAAAGGCGTCTTAATGACATTATTCCCGGTCGGGAAACAAAAAAATCCCACAAAAAGGCGGCAAGAGAGAGAAATGAGCGTCGCACCGAGCAGCCCTGCGACATGCGTAGATTGTTTAACGCGCTGATGCATCGTTCATAGAAGTATTCACATCGAGCTGCTATCAGTTCCTAGAATTCCATATCCACATGTTTTCGGATTTATTTCAATAGAAATAATTAAAGTTACAACACATTTTAATCGATTTTAAAATCATTCTACAAATATAAAGCACAGGAATGGTCCAAACTATTCGGTAATATAATTTTTCATCAAAAGGCATACAATCAGAATTACTCAAATAAATAAGTGAACAGTTAGATCGCAACAATATACGTCAATAATAAAGCGCGCAGAAAATGACGCAAGCGAAAAAAAACTATTCAAACTCCTTTCGATTACCCGAAATTGGAACTCGTCAAAATGTGATCGCTCACGTGAAGAAGATGCATCCATAAATACATAAAGAGGCATAATAGAGTATCGGGTGTCGTGTAAGCGTGTAAGGGCGACGGGACACGACAGGGACACGCTGAAGAATAAATAAATGCCACGTTAGCGGCGCTCCGCGCTACATATCTCATTGATTGACGCAGGCCCATGATGAGCGACGCCACACAAATATAAGTCGATGCGCAACTTACTTGGACTCTGCTACTGTTTCAACATGTTTATCAACATTGTTGTCACGCGTGAGTACACAATTAATTTAAAATAGAATTAATGGCAGCCACAATTGTCTATGTCACCATGATGGCTTCTTACATGCACGGATTGGCTCGCGTGAAATTGTTTTTTAGTGGCCTTTGAATTTTAACCGACGGTAAGCGAGATATAGAATGTGTCCAATACAAGAGGTATTCCTTCGTCTTGAGGAATTCCAAAATGTACTTACTGTACATGATAATGTTATGCTACTGCCAAGTGTAACGACGGACCCCGTACAGCCATATTAAAGTAAAATAAATATCATGTTTGTGGCGGTATCGGCTTTAGTTCAACAAGTTACGGGAAACCGTCAACAAGGGACCTGAACAATTGATTGTGCAAAATATAACGTATCACGGTGGGACGTAAACGTAATTGGTGAACCGTGAGAGAGTTGTACACTCCTCTGCCAACCCCATCGGGGATTACAGGCGTTATATTACGTTTTTTGTAACTTATCAGATTATACAGTCCTTTTTGTTAAAATGCTATTCTTCTTAACACACAAAACCATGACTAGGTACGTTTGTATAGAAAGTTGGTTATATACGCTATTTTAAAAAAAATTTTAAGATATTATTGTTAAGTTTTTAAAAACAATGTTAAGTAAGTATTAACATAATTCTTCTTGATATACATTTTACTACAACAGGATTTAAGTACCTTTAAATATTTAAATGAATGAACGGCAACACCTTCATTCCTTCGTATTTTATTTATCACCCGACCAGTTTTGAACCTTTACGAAATTCTGCTTCTTGAATTACTATCGGCGGCAACGTAGTCACTATCAAGACCATCTTGTCTAGTTATATACATAGCGAAATAATTCGAAAATTCAGTAATTTGGTACATAATACATCGTTTCATAATATCATATTGAGAATCAAAATCGTTTAGTCACTTAAAACTGTATCAATATGAATATTATTCAGAAAAAACATAGCATCGAGATAATTGGTTAAACAAAAACTTGATGACGATTCCAATCTTTAATATAACATAACGCTTATAAAGGCTTAAAACATTTCGTCTTCGTCCAATAGCTCGATTAATTCTAAACTCTCGCTTATCGTGCCGACGGATATTATAAGGGAAATTGTGTGTAAGTTGTACAAATGGTCCGCAACCTCAGTCGCAACCTTCAGAACCACACGGCTCACCCACATCTATAACGCTTCCGCTAGTGAATTTTAGCTGTAGAAATTTTCATCATCAAAATTCAGTGATCTTCAAAATTCATTCATCTTTAAAATTCATGCATCCCGCCAATATTCCGATGGGAATTATCTGTTTTAGCGGTTATAACATTTAGGATATCAATTCACAGTTAATGCTTCTGAAGTGTCCGAGCTAAGTTTTGCCAACAGGTCTCTGATAGGTCCCACGGTCAGTATCAAGTCCATCTTACATTCATGACCGCAGTTTTGACTGAATACTCTGAGTATTAATGAATAGGCTATTTGCCACATTTTAAAGGTTACTATTTGCATACATTTGGTCTTGTTTAAAGACAGCAGCCGAAAAATTACTTTGACGCGCGTCAATTTTGCAAAAAAAATGAGGGCGGAAATTCTAGGAGGTTTCTTGTGGAAAAAAGGTTGGTTCATATTAAAACCTACATTCGTTTTATAATTTCCATATATGTACATATGTTTATTAAAAATGCCTTTAAAACAATTAAGTTTTACATTTATTAAAAAAATTGTCGTTTCCACAATTCAAGGTTAGTGTTGATTAGAGCACAAGTAGGTACAGTAAGACTGTTGAAAAAAGTATGGATTGTATTCTAACCCGTAACATTTATAGGATTTTCCAATAGGGACGGCTTGATTTTGACAGCTTGTGGCGGCCATATTGTTTCTTTTACTTTCTGTCAAAATATCGTCTTTTAATCAGTCACTAAAGACAAATCATCATGG
>DWJK01006982.1:0-10147 GCA_018248815.1 Croniades pieria auraria
AGAGATGCGCGCTAGGATTTGAACCCGGTCTCCCGGAGTGAGAGGTCGAATTTCAAACCACTAGGCTGTCACTGCTTCTATATCTTATTATATTTTAATATTGTGTTTTTAGTCCTGCGATTATTGCCATAAAATAATTTAAGCGGGATGAAAGTTAAATATTATGGATTAATAAGGTCCTGAAATATGTTCGCTTTAATTACTAAACATTTCTATGTTAGCTATTTTAACATATTCGTTTACTTTAGTAATAATTCTTAATCACGTGATTGTTTTAAAGATTCCAAATTTAAAACACATGGACTATTTAATGAATAAGTAAATAACGAGTTATGGAATTCCAGACTAGATAAATAACAAAAACGTATAGTAGAGTTTAGAGTGTAGGTAGAGTTTTTGCTAAATAAAAGTTGTTCTCTACATTGTAAATCAATGTATAAAATTGTATGTACATTAAAATACATTACATATATTATTAGTACTAACTGCTACCACTTCGGCAATAATAAATTTTACCTTAATATAATGTATAGTCAACAAGATAGAGTCCAAATTATTTATCATAACCCTACCAGTTAATATAAATATTAATTGGTACATAATGACAATAAACGAAATAATAACAGCTCTACATTTCGTATGTAGAGTTCTAAAAAGTCACTGGTGCAAGTGTCATGGAACTATTATTACAGGACTGAGAACGGCTGCGAATACATTGGCACGTACCGTAGAGACCTAATTCCGAGACATTCGACCCGCGAATGGGGTGAGCGAAACCGCGTGAACTCTACATATTTCTGATTACATAAAAATATACACTTGCAGTGCAAAAAGCTTTAATAGTTCTTTTTCCGTTTACAATTAAAATACTAAAAACATTATGTGGACAGTTGAGAGTTATTAGGGGACGTTTGAAAAATTATAGTTATTGTAAAGGCAAGATTGTTGAAAGTGTTATGTTAAATATTTTGAAATAATGTTGGATTATTTATGTGTTTCAATTAAAATAATATTTAAACACATTTCTTTTAACAAATATCTTGAACAGGCTTATACTGCCAACGAAATGGAACTTCCTCCGTTGTCATTTTAAAGCCTTCAAAGTTAGTATACTTTAAAGAGTTCTTATAGATTGAGTACCTCAGGCTTTGATTTAGTGTTGGTTTCTACATCGCAATTGTCAAAATTTATAAGTAGCATATATAAATAATAATAGAAAATTATGTTTGTGTGTACATAAAATTACCAGTATTTTGATGACACATTGTGACCCTTATAATGAATATTTAAGAATAATTCATTCATAACTTGCTGATTTCGAAAAACGTGACTAAACTTTCAAAAGTCGGATTATATGCGTACGTATTTATTTTAACTATTAACTATTGTTAAAATTACAAGATGTAATAATAACTATTACAGAAATAGGTTTCCAGAAATAGATTTCCAGAAATAGATTTCCGGAAATAGATTTCCAGAAATATATAGCTGCTTTAAAATAGAGTCTCGACGTTAGCGACAATTTTTTTAAATAAACACCTAGAAAGTACTGAGTTACAATAGAAAAAGGTTTTAATTAATTTTATATCATTCATACTCTTACACACTGAATGATGCAAAATTTTTGTATTATTCTTAACATATCATATATATGTAGATTGCCTCGTTGGTCGAGTGGTTGCAAGCGCGACTACCGAACGGGAGGTCCTGGGTTCAAATCCCGTGTCGGGTACTATAGGAATATTCCAGTTTAGAATTTGTAATTGTGAGTCGGAGTCTGGATCAGTGCCCGGTATACGGCAATAAGGCTCACCACCTATTCCATGGGACTTAAACGTAACTGGTGAAACGTGGGAGTGTACAACACTCCTCTGCCTATCCCTTCGGGGATGACAGGCGTGATATTACTTTTCTTTTTTTTATCATATGTAGTAAATATTCACTAATTTCTAAAACCTAAATCTAAATGTACATATTTGATGTGATTCAAGCATTCGACTTACAGATGAGGGTGAGCGACCCAACGTGGAATAGGTCAAATCTGAAATATCTCAGCCATATTACGTAAGAAAATGTAAACTTTTTTTAGTGGTCAGTTCGTAAGTATGATTTACAAGTTCAAATTTGGAATTCATCGACAACGAAAACAAATACTTGAGGGGCTGTCAACAGTACTTTGACATTTCATGAGTTTTTTTTATTTGAACACAGCAGCAAACAATAAAGCAACGGTCGCAAACAGCCGTTTTCGGTCAACAGAAATCTGCGACCGATTTCGTATTTCGACCGAAAGACCGTTACAGTTAGTTTAATTGCGATGACTTGTTAATAACATCACTAATATAACCGGTGACCGGACTATTGCAATAGAGGCTGGTAGTATCGCGGTTTAGGAGGGAGTACAATTAAATGTTTTTTAATAATCTATACTAATAATAAAACTGTAACTGATCGCTGTCTGTACATGGCAAATATATTTAAAAATTTACAATGGGTCGCCTTTATATACGCAAGAGAACCCAAAGTAAAGTTTTTTCATTTTGTCTGTTTGTCTGTATGTTTGTGCACGCTAATCTCAGAAACGGCTTATCCGATTTGAATGCATTTTCAGGATTACGTTGTGACGAGCTTCACTTAACATTTATTGTGTTTTTCATTTCAATCAGTTAACAAATAAAAAAGTTATGGCAATTTATTTTTTCAAAACTTACGAAATCTACGCGTACGAAGTCGCGGGCACAGCTATTTTTTACTATATTTACTCTTGGTGATCACAGCGTGATGTTCTTAAAACAGTTTTTTAATAGATTGTTTTCTAATTAACGCGGGTAAAACCGCGAGGCAGAGCTAACGATAAATAATATACAGTACATGTATGAGATTAGAGTATTTTGATACCAACTGTTCTATTATTATTTGAGTATTATTAATTTTATATTTATATCCACAGGTTGTATGAAATCATCATGTTCAAATTATGTCACAAATATTACGTCATAGACTTTATTTATAATTTATGGTTTTTATACTTTATGGAATAAGAGATTATATAAAAATATGAATCAATGGATCACTCTTCACGCTGACGTCTAGACAATAGACAGACCCCACACAGGAGTCGTGGGTGTCATAGACACATACGTTGAATATAAAAACAGATCCAGATATGTTAATTCGTCATTCAGTTGTCTACTTAACGAGGAATTTAACCGGCTCTCCGTACAAGCAAGAGTAGCCTAGCTGGACGAGTCTTTTAAAAACAAATTTGAGAAATAACTTTATGTAAATATGCAGTGTATAAGATAATAAAAACATCGCAGTGCTAATACGATTGCAATTAGTTAATAAAAACGTAACATCACGCCTGTAATCCCCGAAGGGGTAGGCAGAGGAGTGTAGTGCACTCCTCCGTTTCACCAGTTAAGTCCCATGGAATAGGTGGTGAGTCTATTGCCATACACCGAGCACAAACCAGACTCCGAGTCACTAAAAGAAATTCTAAATAAGAAGAATCCAATAGTATCCGACCCGGGATTTGAACCCAGGACCCCCGATCGACAGTCGTGCTTGCAACCACTCGACCAACGAGGCAGTCTAATTAGTTAATATTTTAAATAACTAATTATTATCACATTATTGTCTATAGGATTTCGCAGGTGCTAAGGATTTGCAGTGGCTTCTGTCTTGACGAACTTCGTACATTTCTTTAACTTTTATCAAAATGTTCATACATACTTCTGAGTTAAATGTCCTAAATTAAATCTTAAGTTAAGTTAAGTTAAATCTCCTAAGTTAAATCTTGACCTATCCTTCTTTCGAGACGTCACCGACTTGACCGAAGTAGGATTTGATCGCTTAGTTTGTTGAAATAATTATATTAAATATAACTTTTGCTTTTAATATAACCTTATTTTTGTTTTTTTTTATTATATGTGTTTTAACTGCTTTTAAAAATCTATTCATTACACAACCCTACGCAAGACATTACGCATTTTTCGCTCTCAACCTTAATACTGTTTATTTATGTAACACCTTGTAGAAGATAAATTAAAACACACATGTGACAACCCTATGCATTACATTAGTATTGTCATAGATAAAAAACGGAAAGTGCTTGTTTCACTAAGACCTAATTCCGAGTAAAACATTGAATATACAAACAGAGGTGAACAACCGCAGCGGGCGACGGGCTGCCAACTGGAATAACAAAATTACGTTTGTGCCATTACGTCAAACTGTGAACTAAATTGAACTGCAAACTTTTTTAAAACAACCCGCAAAGTTGCCATGTCTCTGAAAAGAATTTGAAAAGATGAACTTCCAATAGTTCTGTTACGTCTATTGTGTATTTGAAACACAATGAAATTAATAAAAATAATGGAAGAAAGAAATGTTATATCGCACTGTTATTCAACAATTCAAAACAGAAATTAATTTGCTGATTGAAGGAAAAGTAAGACATTGTTAATTGCCGAGAATTATTGATGTTAGAAATATATTTATTTTACTGTTTTCATTAATCATTAATATAATTTATAAAATTTACGTCTATACTAGTATCATAAATGTGACACGAAATGTCTGATTATAAATTTTGATACGAAAACCGCTTTAAAGCTGTAGACGTATTCCTATTTTGAACCCTAGAAAAAAACAGTAGAAGAGTCAAAATTAAAACTTTTAATTTATTACAAACAAAATAGATTAAATTCAAAATCATATTGATACAAATCATAGATCATTCAAAATAAATAACAGTTGTAGTTTAAATGAAATGTAAATTTTGAAACCCATTTTAATTATCAAAAATGAATCCGCTTTTATTATTTACGCCTCACGAAGCAAACGGATAATGGCTGGTTGTAAATATTTTAGACAAATTGGCACGTAAAGTGAACTATTAAATATGATACGATATTATCATTATTTGGAACAAAAACGAAAGTTGTGCTTTTAAAATATTGTATATACATATCACTTTGGAATAAAAATATACATGTAGTGGCCATTGCTTATTATGTTTTAAAAAAGTGTTAGTAACGGAGCAGTGTTCGAAATTTAATCTTACAACAACAAATTTAATTTAATCGTACAATTTTAATCAATTATCATTATAATTGATTAAAATTGTAAATTTCATGTTATAGAAGAGGTCCCTATGCCTGCTTCGTCGTTTGCCAATTGATAATTTGAAATTTGTTTTATGTTTAATATTTAACAAATTTGATTTGTTATAACAAATTCGGTATTTTGTAACTAATGCTTTAAATAGTGCCGTATTTTGGAACAATTTTTATAAAAGTTGTGCCTTACATTTTTGTTAATGAACTAAACATCACTAATAACATAAATAGCATTAATAATATACTAAAAGTTATTCGCATTAAATGTTTTAGTAGAATGTCGGTTACAGTAATAAAATAACAATTGTTCGGACCTACACAGCCATAAAATCAACTTATGTTAATATTTTCAACTGGGATCGCCATTTTGCGTGCGTATTGAATACAAATGTACATGTCAGTGGTGTAATTATATTTCTTAGCATACATGCGCTATGTCCCACGTATGTATGCACACTCGGCGTATTCATTTCAAAGTTCAAGGCTGTTTAGTTTGTTTTACCGTGTTATAAAAGCGTTTGTGACATTCGAAATATTAAAAAATCATCTCCGATTTTAATTTGTTGTAAAAAATCATTAATTATATGCTTTTGTTAAAGTTGATTACAATCCAAACAATGAACAATCAAATCAATCAACTTCACTGATAGTCTTTATACTATTGAGTATATTAGTTAAAAATAGGATTTTATTTCATATATTCTTGTACAAACAGTATTTAAGTGAACAAATATACGACTAAACAGAATTTAATATTAAAATTTGGAGGCTACATTTAGAAAATATATAGAAAGATTAAATATTACAATGTGTCAAATGTCATTAATATTAACATCAACATCAACGCCTTGACATTAACATCAACAAATTGACATAAATATCACCAACACGGACATTGGGCAGCGTAGTGCCTTGACATCTATATCCAATTACAAGCGACCCGAAAACGGACTTGACACATGTGTGACATAAGTTCAAACACTCGCGTGTCATCGGAGCGAACTAATTGAAGGTCCGACCGAATTTCAGCATTAAGAACATTTTTTTTTCTGAGTGTCTTATACTGTTGACCCTAATGGCCTTTACAGTTTCACCAGGTTGTAGTGGCAAGTCCCAATCCTCTGCCTGAATTAAGGAGAGTGGGAGGAGGAGGGTAGGAGTGAGGCTCAACACAGGCTGGACCAACTTCGCCCAACGGAGAAGGACCGGGGGCTGTGCGACTTATCCGTAGGCGTCTCCTGGGAGACTCGGACCTAGGCACGGATCGCCACGGTGTGTGATTATCGAAGGGCGACAGTACTGCGACGGTCAAACGTGCGGGTACGCCGCACGTCTGCCGTGTGGAACGCGAAGCCTTCGTTCTCGCCGGCGGGGATGGTGCGTGTATATGTGGTGGTTATGTAGTGTCTGGGAGGGGGACGAGTCCTCCGGAGGAAACCTATTTGCCAGTGTTACATCGTCGTCAGGGTCATCTATTACGAACCTCGGACTCCTGAGGGGGCAGCTTTAGCTCCAGCTGGACGGCGGGGGTACGAGGCAGTGTTCCTAATGAGTTCATTTGGGTGGACGTCAGTTTTGTCGAAGTAGCTCACGGCTTGCTTCTTCAAGAACTGGGTTGTTGTATCTAAATGAATTGAGAATGACACTTTTATATGTACACTAGCTATAAATGTGTGTTTTTAACGAAAACTACCGAATTATCACGATCGAGTCATGCTTTCTCTTTCTTACAATTAAATGCAATGGCATCTTCATTTCAGATATTATTGTACAATTGTCACTAAAATTGACTAAGTTCTAAGTACTCTTTTTTCCTTTAACCAATTTTACAGTAAAATTTTGTATTGGTGTTACTGTTAACATACTCTGTATGAATGTGTAATAATTTAATAATATATTAGAATCATAATCATTAAACAGTGGATTAAAATGGGATCAACAAAAAAACGATACGTATTTATAAAAACCTTATGAAATTCATATGTATTTGTTTATTTCAACGGCGTATATTATAAAGTTAAAATTGTCAATAATCGTATTATTAGAGAGTTTTATAAACTAGTGCCTTTGGCAGAACAGTCGCAATACTAGTATACAGCGGAATTCTCATTTCAATACTACGCCAATAAAGCTAATTGATTATTTTACTTAGCTATTCAACTCCTACAGTTTTATGTCTATACGACATAACGTTTTCATGTAATAAGGAAGGGAGCCGTTTAATAATAGAATCGTAAAATGTATTTCGTTTTACAGTTTTTGGCGTCCGAGTGGTCTGTGGCGCGCTCCGCTGCGTGCGGTTTTGGTTTAAGGCGTTTTCACACTAGTGGAGATAGACAATGGGATAATATATCGTTTTATTTTACTGGCAGTAATAATAAATAAACGTACTTGTCTAAAAAATCACTCAAGCTTAAATTCCTATTCGATCTTAATTTTTAAGATCAAATTTTTAGAATAAATTCGATTTTAATTTTTAAAATCGTAATGTCAAAGTTGAAGTACATAGCAGCCAGCGACATTTTAACAAGTAAAATTAATGGCAACAAAAAATAAGTAATTTTATTTAAAAATGAAAACTGAAGCTCAATTTTAAATTTCCATACGAATATATTAAAAAAAAAAGAATTCTTTTAAATATGTAAAGTAACGCGCATGCTTCAGTCGAAATAATTGTTGTATTTATCGAAACTGCTAATTATTATGTAATTGGGATTTAATAATTTCAACGAATTAAACTTACCTATGTAATTTTTTTTTATTTGCAGGTTCATTAATGTCCAGAATAACACTGTCTCTTCACTATTCTTTAATTGAACTTCAGTGCTTTTGTTATAAATAAAACAGTTTTTATGTAGCCAAGTGGTACCTACGAAAAGTTCAAACCAATGGAATTTTATTTTCTTCAACCGTATAGACAAGTAAACATGTAGGGGCCAGTCAGAAATGGTCACTGCCGGCCATAGACATCTGCGATCGACCTCGAATAGGACTGTTAGTGTCATTTAGTTTTATAACAGATTTTAATTTTTACGACAAGCTATATCGTAAAATCGCTGCTGTATAGTAGATGGTAAGGAAGTAAGGAAATAAAACCATTAGTCGTGCAGCTGGTAGATGCTCGTACTGGCCGCGACCGCGACAGCGTGCGGTTTGGGCCGCGGTTTCCATTGTTCGTTCGCGATAGTAGATAATCGCTTCAGATTGGACTCTAACCATGCATTTCCGGTTGATTTTAAATTTAGAATTCCATGATAAAATTTGAAAAAAGATTTCGGTAAACCGAATATTGCGTAATAATATAAAGTTGTATTGTATGTATTAAATAATATATAATACATATTAATAAATGCAATAAAAAGTAATAAAATTATACATGACATAGTTTATAGTTAAACATGGCAATAAAAAACATATGTTCACGGTAATTAAAAGGTAATAACTGCATTGGATTGCATAATCTTGATACTCGTGTAGAAAATTAATAAAATTTTTTATTTATAGTTAGACATAAAAAAATTTAAAATTTCACAGTGAAACGACCTCTAACCGCATGGAACCGTTGCATTTTTGGGTTATTTCATTATTATTATTCTACTGTTCGTATCTAATGACACAAGATGATCAAGTCACTGTAATTCTTACAAGAATTTCATAACTTTTTTCATTTATTATGTCTTATTAACATTTGATAATGAGATGTATCCGTAAAATATTGCGTGATTTAACAAATATTTATATGATATATCTGTATGTATATAATTAGAGTATTTATACACTTATTTAATAGAATTTTCAGTAGGTTCGATTATATTATGTACCAAGAACGAGAGCATTCCTTCTAAAAGTTTATACTTAACCGTGTTTACTTCTTTGTAATCCGTTAGACTGAAGTATTTTTAGAATTAAATTGATTTAAGACAGCCGTTTAGCCTATCGATAGTATTAAAACTTTTTTTAGACTGATACAGACTGTAAATGCTACTGCCAGGCAAAGACAAAATGTGCATAGAGAACAACGTTAAATAATTCTAGTCTTTTTTACAACCAAATCCATTAAATGTATGCAATTTTATATGAAAGGAAACATACGAAAAATACATAGAAGAATCTAGATGCTTTTAAATTTTCAATAAAGACAAATATTGGTCTTGGCGGAAATCCTGCACCTCGCTTTTAAAGCTACGTTTTCAAATTTCGAAACGAGAACTTTTTCAAGTCAAATAAAGTAGAGTAAATACTAGTAATAGTATAGTCTACAAAAGTGTATTTGGCCAGTGTGGTAGACGATGGTACTAACTCTTTTTGTTAAGAGAGTCGACGGATGTTTACGGCAGAGCGATACAAATGATTGATAATGACGATAACGACTATGACGTCAATAACTTTTATGTTATTGCCAAAAATAGTAAGTGCCATATCTATGAATAAACACTTCGAATCTATGACTCAGCTACTCTCGCGGCTGGAAAAAAAAAATATTTTTCGTATATGTATGTAAGTTTGACCATCTTATTCAAAATCATCAACTCTTCTATCAATCTACAGTTGGACGCGACTTTTCTCTCAGAACGAGGGTAAATACCATAGTCTGCCACGCTGGCCCAGTATAAGTGGGCGCATTGGCTATGTTACATTGGCCATTTTTACATCATCATGTTAGCCCTTCCCGTTCCACTGCTGGACACAGGCCTTTCCAAAGGTGTGCCACAACACTCCATCCTCCGCAGATTTCATCCAGCCACTACCAGCCGCCTTCTTAAGATGATCAATCCAACATAATTTTAATTAAAAAATAATAATAACAATCGACCCATTTATCATTCAACTGTTGGAATATGGGTCTCCTCCCATGTTGAGAGGGTTAAAGCCGTAGTCCGCCACGCTGGCCAAGTGCGGATTGGCAGCTTCAAACACCTTAGAATTTTTTTTTTTTATAAATTCTAAGGTGTGCAGGTTTCCTGACGATGTTTTTCTTCACCGTTAGCAAGTTATATTTAAATTTAAAACGCACTTTTGTAAAG
>DWJK01006983.1:0-10146 GCA_018248815.1 Croniades pieria auraria
TCAAAGGGTGGCCCAACAAAATATTAATGTTTTTATAATTTACTAATGGAAATAAAGCAATTTAATCATTAAAAGTATTTTTATTTCTCTCTAAACCCGAAATATGCAGTAATTTATAGGGCGCCTAATACTTTTGGCCAAGGCTGTATATAAATATGTGTATGTGAGCCTATATAGGTGGTGTAATATGCTAAATTTCTGGCTCCTGAATTTACCTTTCTGGCATAGAACAGAGATGAATGCCACTCCCTGCAATTCGGGAGGCACGGTAACACGCAATGCCGAGGGCGCGGGGCCCGCCGCGTTGAGGCTCATCGCCGCCGCTATCTGCTCTTCGGGGGCTTTGGTCACCTGAAAGTATTTGCCTTATTTATGACAGGGTTTGGATGAAAACAAAAATGTAAAATATTAGCAGTAACAAAATTAAATAGGTGGGTATGATGTTGGGATGGTTTAAAATTAGTACTTTACAATGCCATCGACTGCCTCGTTGGTCGAGTGGATGCAAGGGCGACTGCGGATCGGGAAGACCTGAGTTGAAATTCCGGGTCGGGTGCTATAGGATTTTTCTAATTTAGGAGTTCTAGTAGTCAGAGTTGGGCAAAATTTATTCGAATGACGAATAACAAATGAATAAATTTTTCTACAGTTATTCGCGAATAATAAATAATTTAGTTTATTCAAAGGAAAATTATTTGAATAACAAATAATAAATTTTATTAATTATTCGATTAAGGATAAAAATAAAACAATAGAATAATATTTTTCAAATTAAATATTTATTTGTTTTCATCATTACTCTTTCTTCAAACATGTTGTCAGACAATCTACTTGACTTAGGTAAGTTTATCATGGTGGCATAAGAAAAAACGCGTTCTACGGATGCAGATGAAGGCAATGGTGTGTTGTATTTTTTAAATATAATTTTTATTTCCGGATAACGGTCTAAAACATTGAAAGAAACAACAAATATATAATGTAATTAAGTCTTGCTTACTTGTATTGTAAATTGTGAACAATGTCTTTACCTGCTAGCCTGCTACCTGGAGTAAAAATTCTAGAAAACAGGTAGATAGTAGTCATTATGCTAATTATACCAAATCGCCTTAACCCTTTTTCTTTCAATGCAATAAAACAAAGGAACCGCAAAACATGTGTCTCTAAATATTGGTAATGTGATGTAAGTAGGTAAGGTGTAAAATTATTTAAAATAATGAATAAAGTCACGAATAAATTATTCGAATTCAATTTAGTTACGAATAAATTATTCGCGAATAATTTTAATGCGAATAAAATTTTATTCGAATAATTATTCAGACAAAAATTTATTCAAATAATGCCCAACTCTGCTAGTAGTTACCAGGAGTCTGGATCTGTGCCTGGTGTATGACAATAGGCTCACCACCTATTCCATGGGACATAAATGTAACTGGGGAAACATGGGAGTGTACTACACTCCTCTGTCCAACCCTTCGGGGATTACAGGTGTGATGTTACATTACAATGTTGCATAATTATTTTACCACAAATGCATACACACACTTATATTAGTAAAATTATAGACTTGATATTTAAGCATACTAATAAAATATTCCAGACATGTTACTTAAACTTAAAAATACCTCAAATACTCCTGTCTGGCTGAACTTGGATCCTGCTGTGCGGTAACTGAGATCACCAACAATAGTGTTGGATACTTTTTTCAATCTCCAGTTCTGACGAAGCCTAAGGAGATCAATATGAAAATCGGGCATGTTTCTGGTCATTCTCATTGTCTCACTTGTTCGAAGGCGCTCCACACCGCTAAGTAGAACTGCTCCAGCGGCGGCTAATGCCTTTTTGCGACCGTACACCTGAACCATTGGACGGTTTTCAATTGGTTCAGCTTGTATTGGATCCAATACCTGGAAAAGTGAAATTTTCACAAACATATGGTTTACATTTTACTCTTACATATAACTGTTCTGGCTTTTTTAACAATTTTAAAGATTTGTGTGGTAGCCAATAACATGATATGAATCAATAGTATGTGATTCAGATATAACTGTCTTTTTATCTGTAATTTATTATTCAAAAGGCTTTTAATATTTTTTCGCATCCTAAAGATTTTATGTAATGAGCTATTGTATATACTGAAAGGTAGCAATATTTCATACCCAGGTTCCAACAATAATGAAGGTCTGTTCAATGTCACATGTGACACACATGTTTGTAGTTTTCTGAATTTAAATTAAAAACCATAAATTAAAGTTTCTCTTATAACCACCCCCTTCAAATACTAACACACAATGAAAATTACTTTTAATATTCATATGGCATTACAAATTTAAAGAAATTTAAATAAGTTAGATTCACACCTGTAATCCCCAAAGAGGGGGGCATAGGACTGCAGTACACTCCCATGTCTCACCAATTATGTTCAAGTTCCAAAATGGAATAGGTGGTGAGCTTATTGCCTTACACTGGGCACAAATCTAGACTATCAGTCACTACTAGAAAATCTAAGTTAGAAAAATCAAATAGTACCAATCAATTCAATAATTAATATATTTTAAGAAACTACATAGGAGTATGTCAATTTACCATGTATCTCTTCTCTTTAGCAATGCTAAGAACATCAGCGAGCACACAGACTTCAGTGAGTGCATTCCTCAGCTTGTTCCTGACAGAGTCCCACGGCCAGAGAGTGGATTGATACCCTGGTTCCTTACCGTCATCCTCAGATTTTACCTCCACACTGCTCTCCCCTTCCTTTTTAATGTTGCAAAACTCATCTTCAGATTTTGAGAAGTCAATCTTTTGGGCTAATCGGGACAGGTTCTCGGACATGGAAAGTGGGCTGTAGATATCAAAAACATGTGTTTGTGATTCCGAGAATATTAATTTTAATCCAAAGCTACATGTGTGGGGAAAAGTGATTCATTAACTGTTTGATATCTGATTCTATTTTACCAAATACAACAATAGAACATAGCACACATATTTAAATGTTATGAATCTCCTAATGATTATATTATAAAACTAGTCCATACTCCTGTAAATACCATAGTTTTTAACCTTTCTGCACTATGTGGTATATGGAGCGAAAATTTATAGCAAAATACATAAGCATCTTGACGTTATTAAAGGTTGGGATGTTTTATCTAAAAAAATTATAAGACATCATCTAAAATGGTACACAATATATGCAACCATTCAAGGGAGTATATTCACCAGTACTTTTGATTTGCGATAAGGTTAAGCGAGCGGGCAGAACGTAAAAAGTAACAATTTTACTTACGCTTGGTATATTTCCTGACCATCGTAAGTGATTTCTTGTATTTGATTTTCTATAGGAGCTTCGATTGATATGTTCACAGAATTAGCCATTTCGTTTGATTTATTCTATTACTTAACTGTACTTCATAATATTTATAAATTTACAGTGTAATCATTCAGCTGCATTGTAGCACAATTGTGTTGTTAAATATACTTATATATAGTTTGTATTCGTCTTAGATTAATTAAGGGAACATGAATAAATATTATTATTGTTTTGCTTATGATAAAAACAATTCATTTGATAGTATAATTACATTGTATTGCACAGATACAAGAAAGTATCTGTGTAAGCTTTAATGAACTGACTTCGACATTTGTAAATGTCAAGTTTTTTGTGTAGACTTGCAATTTTTAATTCCTGTCAATCTATGGATTGATGCTTTGGTTTCAATATAACTTCCAGGGAACCCAGAGAAAACAAATATTATTCTTTATTTCAGAATTAGTTATGATTATCTTATGTCCTTATAATCTTTGCAACATCATAGTTTCGAGGATGGATTTGTTTATCAACAGTTTGCTTACATTTAAATATTATACAACAAATTGTAAGTTTAAAAAAAATTATTAACTCTTTCGGCATTTGTTAGTACAGATATCCGATTCAGAAAATATGTCATACGCGTATCCGTACACACCAAATAGATGGATTTGACATTTCTAAATTTTTGGTGGTTCAGTTCACTAGCTCAGTTCCGTCGTGTTGAGATTATGTGGAGAATATTGTTGTTTATTATTAATTAAAAAGCTTCGTTGCAACGTTTATCATGAATAGACTTTCTTGTTAGTTGCCTTCGTTTCGATGAAATTGTAGTCTGCAGTACTTTAAATCGTGCCTTCAATAAGTGTACCACCAATAGAATCTCGTAAGATATATTTGTGTTCAGGGAGGAAGATGACGGTATTTATCTGCGATAGTGTTATGATTTCCGCTTGATTGTGTTTATTATTCACAATGACTACCTCTGTAAGATCAGCTAACGTGACTTTGAAGCCTATCGAAGTGCCTAAGGCTTTGCAGGAAGGCGAGAAGTTCATAAAGTGGGATGAGGCAAGTATTTTCGGTTCTGTTTTTAACATTTGAAAAACTTCCTTAAACCAGTATACATTGTCTAATAGTTTAATTTTTTTACAACTTTGACAGAAGTTTTCACATAGTACTTGTTAACTATCATAAAACTTTTTAAGAAAGCGTTTATCCTTAGGATTCGGGCATCGGCCTCCCGGTCACACTTCGGGTGGACCCTCAGGGGTTCTTCCTGTTTTGGACAGATCAGAACATGGAGGTAGAAATGCTGGACATGTCCACTATAAGAGATGTAAGAACTGGGGTCCATGCTAAGCTTCCTAAGGTAAGTTTTTGAAGATTGTTTTAATAGCATATTTTAAAACAATACAATTTCATTCTATAAATATTAACATATATATGTTAATAGTACCTACTTTACAAGCATTTAGACGTGTTTTCATTTTTGGCTTTAATATCATTTAGTACTTTTTTATGTAAATCATAAATAGTTAAATAGTTAATTGTAGGTATTTCATATTATTGCTCATATATAATGATATAAAAAGTTTTCTAAAAAAATTTTTCATACAAAAGAATAATATATATGGTAGTAGACAAAAGACAATATATAATACAATTTAATCTATTAACAAAAGAAAAGTATTAATTTTATGTTATATGAATCATATATAACATAAAAGGAATGTGTCATGTTTTGTTATTATTTTTGGGGAGGACATGTGTTTTGATAAAAGTATGGTGATAACAGTCTGCAAGTTTCAATATAATTGAGTCACATCACTCGATAAAGATTTTATAAAAATATTTATAGCCCAACAAATTAACACAGTATTTGTTTCATTCATACCTAACTGACTTTGTGATAACCTGGAATAATATTAATCTATCATTAATGAATATCATAAAAAAAAATATTTTATAAATATTCTATATATTAATAAAGGAATATTGTAGGTTTTTTCGAAGAGGAAAATTTAGGAAAATGGGGAAGAATGCAAAAGCCCCTATCAAAAAGGTACATAAAATACTGACAGGTAGATTTTGAAGTATCTAGTTGCTTTTTTTTAATATACGTCATCAGTTCAGTAATCGGTATTCCTTTATATTCTGTGAAATAGGTCTTTTTAATGAACATAGATTTTTTTAAAGTGAACACAGACAATACTATTGGTTAATCAACAGTTTATCTTTCATATTGATTGATGCACTTTTATTCATGTTATGCTTTACCACCAAATTGATAACTGGTAATATGTTTTTTTGTACAATAAATGAACATTAGATTATCAACAATTTAAGTTCATTGTGGTTTTGAACAATTTGTATGGTAGTTAAGTGCTATTAGGGCATCACATTTCTTTTACGTGTGGCATGTAAAAAATATTTTTTTTTTTCTATAGTAAAAAAGTTGTTTTAAACCACCTTGCAATCCAGGATAGTTGCCTTATAGTACTACCTATTACAATGCCGCTAAAATATAAGGGCATTATGTTATATGTCATTTATAGAGACGGTTTTGATATTATCTGATGTGATCCCTTTGTGGGAAAATTTTAATAATCAACTGAATACTGCTTCTGTATGGTTCAAGTTTTGTTCCTACTGTCCCGGTTGAAAATCCTCCATTCTATTTAAAATCGTAGTCTGTTAAGATTTTATTCATTTCTCTTTGACTTTTCTTTTGTTTTGTCTTACATGTGTTTTCATTAAACCAATTCTAGAGAAATATCTCGTTTATGTTTTCTGTTTCTTATTTGCTCAATAGGACTTCACGCTTCTCGGAATCATGATTGTGAATGTGCGAAATATGTTGTGATTTTGGCACTCTGTCGTTACATCATCGTTCGTCAAATGTCACGTAGCAATTCAAGTCGGTATGCCACTGGTGACAATAAACGAGTTATGGCCTCGACCCGTGTCAATATTTGCCTAATGCGGTGCGTCTGTCCGCGCTCTGTTCTCGCTATCTCCATCTCTTGGCATTATTCATCTCCGATGCTATCTCCGCACGACCCTGGCTCGTTGCTCTCGAATTGCCTGTTCTTCGGCACTCTTGGCGCGTGTTGTATGATTCTTGATAACGATAATGGCCACCGACACATGTAAATATGGCGATGTATTGTGCAAACATTTGTTCCTTAATTTGCATGTCTGATTTGCGTTTATTTGATATTTGGATGGTTTTTAAGTCTAATGCGATCCTTCGTCGGTTTTTATAGTAAGTTATAAGATTTAATAACATCACAAAGTAGCCTTTAATTTTGATTTAAATATATGATATATATTTAAATATATGATATAATGTTACAAATAATATAACATACACATCTCAACAGTCTCTATTGCGTGTGAAGTTTGCCAATTGACTTGCCCGTGAGAGAAGAGACCCATACCCAACAGCGGACCGATAGAACGGTTGATGGTGATGATGATATTGATTATTATCGGTTAAACTCAGTGTAAAGTGTTTCAATCATTTGAAATATATTTTTTATACGTTAATTTGAAATAAGGTATAGTTATGTGTTGTATATTTAGCATGAGATCTCTTCTTCCAAGCTAGCAATGAAATGTAACCTTTCACATATAACCAACTATAGACCATGATAAACAATTTATCTCTTGATTAGTGTTTTACATCGATTTTAGTGTGATTAATATTAATCAATTCAGTCAGGTATTATAAAAAATGTATGCGCTTCTAATAAAATATATACGTACGTCAAAAATATACTTTCACCCGGGCGAAAGTCTCAATAACTATCAAGTTGGATTACGCGAGGCGATATAATGAGCGAAATGTGCACTAAAAGCATTTTATGTGAGCAATTCGTGGTGATTTTAATTGATTTCGACCTTCGCTAGTTTCCAAGAAAAGTTCTCTCCCAGCCCGGTGTTGACACAGTCACTCGTGGACCGTGTAGTGCATTCATTGTTAATTAATTAATGAATACGTTCTAGAATTATCTAGAAAAAGTTAATACACATAACGGTAGGTTAAATAATTCATGCAAACAAAGCGACGTGTTGACTACCGCCTGCCAGAACCTCGCCCCCGTGCAGTGATGGTGACAGGCTGCTATTTTTCTGTTCTATGACAAATTAGGGCGTTGACTAATGGAAGAGACTGTTGTAATTATGATTTACCTTTTTAAAATAATTGCTACGTCGTGACTTCTTTTAGTTCATTAATTTCGCAAATTTTAACTGTTTTATCTGTACAATGTCTATTAAAATGCGTAGTTAAAGTGTATCTATCTATGTATTACTTTAATATTAAATTATTTAAGCTATCTTCATTTCCTTGCCCTTTTATATAAGTCCAGACATCAGTATCCACTTACCATTAGTAGACCCATCGCCATGTTTCCTAAGTTTAATCCATGAAATATTCCAAGTATTGGTTTACTTATAAATATGATAATTCTTACAAATATTGAAGTGTCAATATTCAATCATTACATAGAAATAGACTGCCTCGTTGGTCGAGTGGCTGCAAACGCGACAGCCAATCAGGAAATCCTGGGTTCAAATCCCGGGTCGGGATTCTACTATTAGATTTTTCGAATTTAGAATTTAATTAGAAATATTGTGTTTGCAGGAGCCTGTACGAAATTAGATCAACTGATCGGGACTTACGTTCTGTTCTGTTCTGACCAGACGTTACTCGTGACTTTTCTCGCGCCTGAAACGAAATAATACCTGTACAATATTTAATATATGTCTACACTCTTCGAGCGATTCATTTAAATAAAGCTTTCTAAGTAACCTGTTCCCTTTCCCAAGGCTCGACTTATCTTTGTGTCAAATCTCATCGAAACTGGACATTTTAGATTTATTGATTGTAAATAAACCCATCATATCCCAGACCGTGTCGAGTTGCTCCGTTCCAAGCCTTCCCATACTGCGCTCTCCACGATCCATAGGCGCAGTATGGTTCGCGTCACGGACGGGGCAGATGACATCACGTGTCACGGAACTCTCCACCATTAAATAAAGAAAAATTATATTACTTCCCTTTCAACACCGACGGGTGTAATTCGCGTTAATCAATGAAAGAGCGTCCGCTATCATATCCCGCTCACCCGATGGCTGATAGAGGGGGAAAGGGTAGGGGGGTGCGCTGATCAATTTTCTTAATGACGCATCCTATCGTACTGAGCCATCGATGTGCATAGCGTACCGGAACAATGGGTGTGAAGCCTTAACTGTTATCCACCAAACATTAATTAATCTAAATTCCCCTAAAGATAGAAAGAGGATGAGATAGAGATTTTTAGTATATATTTTGTTATATGATAAGCAAACTAGCAAGTTTGTCACTGGATATTTAATAGCTACTGAAGTCAATAAAGACCTTCTGCAGTCAGTAAAGACTACACCACGCTGCGGTATGCGCTGGACCAGCCAGATAGAGTAGGCTCCATATGCCAATTCCAGCAGCGGAACGCAAAATAGATTGCGAATGTTGTTCTCCTTTTTTGTGATAAATACGTTGTATTTGTTATGAGGGTTTTCCAAACGACTGCGTTTCTAATAATAATACATACATATGTATATATGTAGGTACTACGATCATAGCGAACTTTTTGTTCTCATTTCATGGTTTATGCGCTAGGTTAAATAGCAGTAAACTTATATGTTTGTGATGAATATGAAAATAAGTGAGTAATCAAATTGAAAATTATATTTCCTTAGTAAAACTTATATTCTGCTGGGATATTATTTTGTATAAAAACAAAATATAAAGCGCAGTCTCTTTAAAAAATGAGTGATTCAGTTCACTATTTAATATTAAATATATGTATATTACGAACTGTGGACAGATAACCCGTTATTAAAATGAATGATATCGTCGGGTACGTTTTAATAAAAGGTCATACAGTGGTGTAATTCTTTTTCGTTGCAGTGTTTGTATAAAAAAATAAAACTTTTATTCGGATTCAGAGTTTTGCCATAGCCCCTTGCATCTGGCGGCAGCTAATTGTAGCGTAACTCAAAGAAATATTTTTCTCTTTGTCTTCAGAATCTCGATTGTACTCTTCCCCCGTTAGCGTCTGCTTTGTTACCGACAAAGTTCTTTACGCCACCTGTTGCGTTTCGTATTCATGATACGTCGGCAATATGAATCGCATTATATTAACGTAATGGGGATTTTAAAAGAACTAACACAAAAATTCTCATTATCATCATCATCATAAACGACATTAGAATTATCATTCATGACAATTTGGCATGGCAAATTGAATTTAAATTTAAAGTGGAACGTCAATTTGAAAATGGAACGTAACGTTTTAATGTCAGCGTGCTACAAGGATTTGTAGCATAGACTTTAGAATGGAGGGCTGAAATTCAAACACTTTAACGACAAAGGTTATTATTATTATTATTATTTTTACTGTAATTTACCTTAAAAGTTGTAAAATTGCTGTATTTTTAACGAATACTCTTGAGGTATAAAACCCAACTAAATCCTCTCTTTAACAAACTTTCAATATCGCGCTACTTCTTTTTTTTATAAATCGCCATAAATTATAATTAGCATTAGTACAAAGTACTAAGTTATAATTTAAAATGTAATCTATGTTTAAATTTACATTTAATGATGAAAATGCGTAATAAAGATGTAGAATCATTTAATAACCAATAATAATAAGACAATAATCAGCAGGTAGAATTAAAGACGAGGAACGTAAAAGAGTCGTGTAGTTTAATTATGAAGCGAATGTCAGTATATTTCCTTTGACAGTCTCGTTGTCCCCCTTGGGGGCGTCGCCACGCTGCAGGGTGTTGCG
>DWJK01006984.1:0-10145 GCA_018248815.1 Croniades pieria auraria
GTTGTTTGGTAAAAATTTCATAAAATTTACATCGTGTTACATGTACCTACATATGTTGAGAATTATTATTATTATTTTATTATTATGTTGAAAATTGTTTTATCTTACAATTACATTTATTTTTTTAAATGTTCATTAAGAAGTACGTATATAAATGTTGCCACAAGTCTTATTAGACAAAAAATTATCTGTGTAAAGAACAAACAAACCGACAAATTCTCGTCCGCGTTCAATCTAATAACTCCACTTTCATCTAATATTTTGTGAGAACGACGCAAACGTGAAACGAGATAGATAATACCAATTAGTTAATTATCACGTCATATCTGAACACGGGACCGGTATTGTTACTCAGACTTCGATCGCGAAGTCCCCGAAGCGGGACGTCACTGCGTTGCTTAATGTTAGAAAACGTAGTATGGTATTGTTACATGAGTAAATTGACATGGCAACATTCTGATTGCCGTGTAACAGTTATTAAACCATTTAAACAGGTCTCTTGTGGTACTGTATACACGTGTAAAAATATTGTAAGAATCTTTTGCTCAAAAATGTAGTGCATCGCGCGTGCGCAATGTATTCTGTGTGCTGTATTTTCGTGTGTTATTTTTTTAATACAATCAATCTATATTATTTGTATCGACTCTGTTTCTTGTTTTTGGTTTTTAATAAAGAATAATTGTATTGTATTGTTATTACGATGCGTATTATTATTAATAATATTATATCATTTTATTCGTGACGTAGTCTTGATGCTTACTACGAATGTTTCATAACGTGGTTTTTATATTCGAATGTAACTTTCTTTCTCCCGTTGTCCGTTTGTTAATCACACCGTTCTTTCGTCCGTTTGTTCAACTGTATGTTCTCATGTCTTAACTAAAGAACCGATTTTGTTGTAAGCGAAAGCAGAAATCATTTTTTAAAACAATCCCTAGGATAGTGAACTAAGGGATGAAATATAGATAATATGTAAATTGTTAGGTTTTTCATTCGAGTGACCTCGATATTAAGAACTCGTAAAAATCTTATGCAACTAACTACCTATGAGATAAGACCCTCTTTCGGTATTAAAATTTTTACTAATGTAATGACTTCTGTCGGTGATTATTTGTCTTTTCATTTTAACAAATTAATATGATATTTATTTTATACTGTCTCCATTTCAATACTGAATTTTATGACGTTAATTAGATATTTTCAGTGTTTACACTTAATAGATTTTTTTAGTATAGGTCGGCTTTTCGGGGAAATATAGACGTGACGTTGAAGTGTGAGATTCGCCAGGCCGTTACAGTTTACTTAGAGATAATTCAAAGGCTCTTTCATTATATCAATATTTAATATGTCTGTGTATACAATCAGTCGACGTGTTCTGTTATCGGCGGTATGGCGTAAGGCATCCAAGAGGGATTATATTTTAATTTCGAACGGATTATTCGAAATTTTTGCCCCTACCTACATTCTATTTCACCAACCGTTCTCCCTTTCGGAGACTTAAGCGACAGTATTTTATAACTGGTATAAAAAATCCATCGTATTTATTGTGACATTGTAACAGATCTGCTTCATGGCGGCAATAACACTGTTACGTATTTAATATTTTGTCGGATACCTCATGACCAATTGAAAATTTGTTTTGGAAAAGCGTAAAAAATTCGTTTGTCATCTTAGTCATTATATTAAACTTTTTTGAAACTATCGGCTATTCTCTATTATACGCATATGTATCTTATAAACCTACGTCTTGAACCACTCTATCCGTTGACGAAAACTACATTAAAATCCGTTGCGTTATTTGAAAGATCTAAGCGTACAGACAGCGGCGGCGATTTCTTGTTATACTGTGTATAGATTAAATATTAACGAAGTACTAAATTTATTATGCTACTTGCTGTGCCCTGCGGTTTCACCCGCGTTAATTAGAGAACAATCTATTAGAAAACTGTTTTAAAAACATCACGCTATGACCACCTAGAGTAAATATAGTAAAAAATAGCTGTGCCCGCGACTTCGTACGCGTAGATTTCGTAAGTTTTAAAAAAATATTTGTTAACCGATTTAAATGAAAAAAAAAATACTCAATGTTAAGTGAAGCCCATCACAATATAACGCTGAAAACTGCATTCAAATCAGAAAAGGCGTTTCTGAGATTAGCGTGCACAAACACACAGACAAAATAAAAAACATCGTTTTGGGTTCTCTTGCGTATATAAAAATAAAAATAAATACTTTTGTCCAAAAATTAAAAAGAAAATGTTTGGGGTGGACCACCCTTATCATTTAGGGATGTGAAAAAGAGATTTCGACCGATTCTCATACCTAGCGAATATACACATAAAATTTCATAAAAATCGACAATCCGTTTCGGAGGAGTAGGGCAACTAACACTGTGACACAAGAATTTTATATACATACATATATCTGTAGATTGTACGTAAAGCACACGCTCTCAGGAACTCACACACATACGCTTAAACTCAGCGAACTGGCCTTATTGGTTAAAAACGATTTCCTTTCATGAATTCCTCTTCCATCCTGTTGGATGGTGTACAGTACAGCAGCTATAAATATTTTAATTATGTAATGCACAACAGCTGTAACATATATTTGTATGAAATGTATTACGAAGTACTGATAAATCATATTTCAAGTGCAGCTGGGGCCCGCCTCTTCGCCAAACGGCGCGTAGCCGTGTAGAAGGCGTGCTAAGAAAATAGATTAAATTTAGAATGTCAAAACTGTAATTTTGAAGCTTCATACAGATACATAAAGCTACAAAATCGATCAATCGTCCAGAAACTCAATTGTTTTATAATTGGATAAAGTTTAATAACGAGCTAGGATATTGGAATGTTTTCATACAATTTTCGCTGGGAGTATCCACTCAATTTATGATATTGCTATATTTTCTGATCGCAGATGTTATCTAACGGTACGTACGAAACGTTTGCGGTACATACCAATTGCACGCAATTAGAACGCTATGCAATTAGCTGACCGGTTACAGGTTGGAGTGGACACGACAATAAAGTGACTATTCCGTGAATGTAACGAATTCATTCCCCGCGGTGGGCGGATCATTCGGGAAAATTGAATCTGCCTAATGGAAGCCTCTTCTGAACTTAGCTGTCGAAGTTTTATAAAGTGAGGTTTATTTTATTCTATCTTCGTTTTATTTCACCACCAATTGTGCACACTTTTAGTATATATTACATTTGTAAGTATATTCTTTCAGTTGGCAATTTGTCAATACATTCGCATTGTTTACGTTTGAAAATAGTATTTTAATACTAAAGGTGAAATATTCTGGGAAACATTTCATAAGTATATATATCATATTGCATTTAGATGACATTATTTCTATGTCATTTATATTATTACCACCCTAATCCTTTGACCTGTCGTTTGTATTTATCATCAACCTGGGTGGACTAAGCCAGCTGGTATACCAATAAGCACCAGGTTCTTTGTTTGTCGATCTTGTCACTACCATCTTTGTTATCTAGCTTGAGTCTTAACAGAGATGAATAAATGAATAACCCTGCTAACGCAGGAAGCGTATGTCCAGCAGTGGATTGAGACAGGCATGCTGAAATCTTTCATCGTCATCATCGTCAGACGATGACGATGAAATATTATTATGTTAATACGATGTTTGTTTAATATATTTTTTTCACGGTTTTATCGATCGATAGAGGGTTTCTTAGAAAGGTATAGCCGTTTTTAGTTCTAGCTGGTAAGCAGCAGATTGTAACTCTTCTTCCTTCCAAAAGAGAGGTTCCCGCGACACCTGTATAAACACTTCCTCCGGAATTGACCAGCCAAGTAATTTCTTGATTACTTACTTCATAGGTTTCTAATAAATTTATTCTACCAGCAAACATAGCTGTACGAATGAGATCAGATTGGCTGAACGAGACAGAGTTCAATAAGAATGCCAGAGTCCAGTCAAAAGCAGAATTAACATAAAGTGAACTGGTTGTTAATGAAAGGGTCTCCTTATCTGAATGTAATTAATTATCGCGATTGGCTGAACAAAGCCCTTCACTTTGAATGACTTTGATTTGAGACCCACAAATACGAGTATGCTGGTTTCGTTCGAGATGCTCCGGGTAAGGTTGCGACGGAACTTTTTAATTAAGTATTTGTTTTTAGGGTTTCAAGTATTGCTGAAGGTATTGCGAATTACCTGTTGTTAAGGTGTTGCGAATTATATGTTGCTTTCTTCCATAGATATCTTTCTCACTTACAAACCAAAAATACTCGAAATTATAATGTTAATATATTAATCCAAATAACTGATTTCATGTTCAGTCGATGTCATAAATAGTATTCTTCTGTTTTCAAATTTGTATAAAACTATGTTGTTATTTGGAAAATATGAATTTGACTAAGTTCTTATATTTTCTGCTCTTTAAAATATGTGGAAATTCTCGTTTCAAAATTAGCTGCACATTGTTACATCACATGTTCATGCTATTTACAAACTCGAAAAAAAGTTAAAGGACAGTGCCCTTCCACGTATACCGAAGATTGAACCGATAGGGACAGTACGATAAAAACCAATTTAAAATCAACAACGCCAAATAGAAACCTCCATCCGATATCTGGTGACTCACCTTCGCTGACTTCACCTTCGCTACTTGCGAATTGTACTAGTAACTTGATAAGACTGAAGTGGATAGAAACAGAAGGTTATAATATTCAGATTTCAACAAACAATATTGAGCTTTATTTTTTAAAGCGTACGTTATATATTTCAATGAAATGCCAATACATTCAGAGAACATTTTAGCGGTGATAGTTCATGTAGCGTGTGACACGCAAACCAAACTGCATAGACGAATGCTTGCATCGTTGTGATGTCGGCCAATATCGATTTAACGATTCCGATATTATACGCAATTATGCATTGGCCTTTGATAACATCTTTTTTTTATTAAACTACAGACCTACAATAGTACCTTGCGCAACACCCGAGCTCATTCCGTGTTTTAGTATATTTTTATCATATAGAACTAAAACTAAATATAATAAAGACGAAGCATTTAGATATTCTAATATATTTGGCAGTCGATACTTTCTGCCTACCTCGTAATTGACTTGATGTGGTGATATAATAATAATAATTAGTAGTTATAAAAACGACAACGTAAAAATTCGTTTTACACAAAGCTTTTCGTGGACGGAGGTCGCATAGAACGTATTCCATGACAATTCTCCAGTGTACAACTATTGGAATTTAGCCTTGGGCTTGAAGGCCCTGGACATTCTGTTGACTGCCAATTATTGACTGGACCCTTAGCTAAGACCGAGACGACGGTCGTATTAGCGGATGTCAATGAGACATAAGTACTTTCAAAAGAAAATTTTCGTTTCGAACTAAAATTCAGTATCATTCTTCATAAATTTGTGTCACACATGGTTTTCTAAATGTCACATAGTAATTTTGGAAGAGGTTCAGGTTCTGGCATAAACAGTATTTAAATATATATCAATGCTTATTTCAATAATACATTCAACAACAATGTATACAATAAATGCAGTCTGAATATGTGTGTTTATTATACAGCCCTGTATTTATATTTGGTCTTTACCTATTACGTAATTAAACTCGTATCACAAATAGAGTTGTAGGGCGAAAATAATTTTCCTGTGCCTTTCGGTTGTCTCTAAGGATCGGTCAGTTTCTAATTACTTAAGCATTAGAACGTTGTTGCTGCCCTTGATATTAACGTTGCTAGTAAGAGTATGCTTGGGAAATAGGTACGGAATATCCTTAAGAGGCGGAGCCTATTTTGATGTATAGCTATTACGTTGGTACGTATCTATTTAATCTAATTGTCATCAACTTGGAGACAGAGTATTAAATGCCATATGTTCTCTTTAATAAATTACTTTTGGTGCACATTTCGTTATTTAATCGCAGTCGTTATTGTAAAAGAAACCATCATAAGGGACCTATACCCTGTATTACATGTAAAGACTTAGTTCTTGGCCAGCGTGGCGGACTACGGCCAAAACCCTCTCGATATGAGAGGAGACCCATATTCCAACAGTGGAATGCTAATGGGTCGAATATTATTTTATTTTTTTTATTATTTTACAGCTACGAGTAGCATGCTTTTCCTTCGCATTCGCGTTTCCATTCCTAATTTCATTATGTATTTTATTCGTTAAACTTAAATTGCTCCAATTAGTTTGGTCATCGTTGTTAACATTAACCCTAGTTCGTAGTTCGTCTCCTTTGTTATGGTTTTCCATGTCCCACTAAGTAGGTCGCAGGGGACGGTGTTCCCTGTATACCTTTTTAATTGGGACACGTAATTAAGAGCCTATTCGTTCATTAGCATATTTTGTTTTTGAATTATACGTACGATTTTCTAGTAATTTCGCTCCCTACAATCTTGACCATTTTCACATCGTACCCTTGGACTACCTTTATTAATTAGATTTTGTTTTAATTGCGTATGGCGCAGACAATTGCTTTAGAGGCATCTAAACTTTCTAAAAAGCTTTTTGGCAGATTAAAAAAAATTTGGCCTCATAGCGAAGCATTTAATTGTTTAAGACAAATTGCTGCTCGTTTCAATTTACGGAATAAATTAAAAAATACTTAGGGTAGTATGAGTACCCCGAGGGTTCGATAAAGGTTTACCCTTATATTTAAGTACGGAATGTTTTGTCCCTCTTAGGTCATACAGCCCTTGTAAACGCTTCGGTGAAGGGCTATTGTTTTAGGTCTTTTATACTTTGATATGTTCACGCGCCTCTTTGGCAATCACAATAGCATAGTAGTCGCGATGTACTGGTGAAATGAATATCACTGAACGTAGTGCAAAAAGTATTTTCATAAAAGCCGAAAACAATATATTCAAATTTATTAAACCCAGAAGTACTGCTAGATATTTCGGGGATAATTTTAAGAAAAACTCCCAAAGTAATCAATCCCCAAACAGCCCCTAATCGTAAAATATTCCCATCTTCAATCACTTGACCACCTCTATTAAGGTCGTTTGATCGCCATCTTGAATGCCAGATAATAGAGGGCTGGAGTGGCAATTGCTATTCATTAACCAGACAATGGCCCTTGGACCTCAGAAGGCATCGTATAACTTGCCACTACACAATTAGCGGCTTCGTTGAACACTGTAGATGTCTCTTGAAGTCTTTATTAAACAAGGAGATTTAATCTCCGACACGGACGAATAGCTTTTAAGATAAAAGATTTTTTCTTATCTCTACGTAGCATTATAGGTTGATTTATATTATGGATTCATTACAAATATCTGCATTTCCTAAGAAGTTGCAAGAGATCAGAAAAGTTATTCCGTAACTCCTTGATATAAGTATCTTTGTCTTTAAACTTTGAGCTAGTTAAAGCAATTATATATCTAATGAGTCTATGAGGACTTCACATGTGTTGGTCTCTAATCGTGGACAGAGTTAATTTCATACAGTATATGCGGTTTAATATTTGAATATAAAAGTCTAGTGATCATATATTTTATATAAGAAATACAGAATATACCTTATGACCGTGGTTGTGCCTTAAACTTACCATTTAATAAGAAGATTCCGCTTCTAAAGAAATTTTTATGATATGTTAAAAATCCAAAAGTGTGAGTATAAGACTTGGTATACTTTATTCGTTCAAAGGGCTGCCATCAACCCGAGTTTTTGATGATTTTTATTGTTTATGAAACATTCAAACCGTTTATTCTGTATATTCTGAGGTTCAAGCTTATGTAGAGCATAGTATTTGTCCAATACCTGTCTTATTTCGCGATACTGAGCAATTAGTAATTTCGTAGAATACCAATTATTTCAGCTGAAGTTTTCGTTAAGAAAGGCTTTTAAAAAATTGATATTTTATCTACGAAGGAACAATGGGCTTCATTATTTTGTGAAGAAAATGTAATAACAGTGTTATTAAGATTATGAAGGCCCTTTAGGAGTTACGACTGAATAAAACATGAAATCAAAAAAGTTGCTCATCTAAAGAAGATCCAGCGAGGTGGATAGTTGATTTAGTACATTTCGATTTGGGATCGCAGCCGTACGAAGTGTGAAAGAATATCGGAACGAAATATTTCATTGTAACAACATTTTGTTATATCAATTACTTAAAAAAAAACTATACGGTATCACATTGTTCCCCAACTTCTACTTGCGCTCATACATTTATATGATTACTTTCATCCCCTGAGGGATGGGTAAAGAATAACGTAAGATTATTTCTGTATAGACTTTTTTGTAGAGGTAAATGTTGTCCCAATTACTGCTATGTTTTACGTTTTCATATAATTATTTTCCTCGATATAATGTACGAAGGCGAACTGTAGTGTATTTTATAACTCATTAATGGGACAAACGATCCCTTGCCTCAGCGTGTGTTACATCATACGCCCCTAAATATTTAGCAATTCCAGTAGGCTGGAATATTGAAATAAAATCTCTTGACGCTTGTCAAATAAGCGCTTATTTACACATTGCTTGCTACTATTAATAAATTAGGGTTTAAAAAAAAACTAAAAATACGCTTTTATGAAAAATGTAACTAAAAAGTAAAAATAATTTTCTTTAAAATTGAAATAAGAATAATGTAAATAAGAAACAAAAAATATTTTATTGCAAATAAATTTAAATAAAGAATAGTGTAAAAAATTTGAATAAATTTGAATTGGTATATCATGAGAACTTTGGTGGAGCTAGGAAAATAAAAAGTTGACCTCTGCCTTGAGTGAATGTCAATGACAATTTACAAAAACATGCATTCAGGTTCAATATAAATAAGAAAATTATTAATTCCTCTTCAGTCTGCAAGGTAACCGAATCCGAACCTTCTGCGCGGCGAAAGCTGTAATATTCCAAACGTACATAGTTAATAAATTGTATGTACATTTATGTCATACTTGAAAAAACATACTGAATATGTTTATGGCTTGCAGTTGTAATCAACGCTGTATTTTAATAATTAACAGCCGCCATATTGAGTCGAGTGTATGCAAATTCGGGCATAACTGCTGCACTGCTTGCCCTCGTGCAGGAAATAGTGTTCATGTGGTCTGATGTACACTGCAAACAAATTTGGTATATAGATATTTCGTTTATTTGTTTGCGGGTTCGTGTGAAGCGATCTCTGTGTCTGGTGTATCTGATTTAGTTTCTTCCAACAGAACAAGAAGTCTACGAACATGCGCCGCAGACTTAGTTCTTAATAGTTCCCCTTCTGAGATAAGGTGACCAACAGAGTAATTAAAAAAGGAATTTATGGTGATATTATGCCCAGTTTACAGTCGTTGCAACTTCCAAATATGCAGTTGGTACTATTCATTTTTATTCTATGACAGTAATTATGATAACTTTCTGGCTAATTGCATATATGTTTCGTTGAGAATTAAGAGAAAAATAATTTAAAAAAACTAGCTATCTTTACGTGGCAGGTATAAAAACGCAATAGCGGGTATTCCGGCGCGCAGGCTCTCACGGGCGTGCTGCCGGAGATAGCCGGTACGCGTCGCTGCTTGCGTTCAACTCGTTCTCGACATAGAAATTTACTAAAAGAGACACATTTAAAATGTTGTTAATTTTATTGATGGTCAAATCCTCTATGTACGTATTTTTAGGTGTTGTAAAAACTACTTACGTTAGTGCGTTTTTTTGAGTTCGAATAAAGAAAAAGAAATAAATATTGAAGGCTATCTGATAGTTGCTATTTTAAGCCCTCTTAACCTTGATGTCTTTGCAGATATGAGCGGTGTCTCAACTTAAGAATTATATCGACGATCGCTTGTAGCAAGTTATCTCGCATGGTTTTATGCTTGGGAAGGAACCTTAAGCTGATGCACACAATTTTTACCGTTGCACTTCGTCAGATACCTCAAAAGCGGCTTAAAACATACCATAGACATCTTGGTACATACTCGTACATACTTGCTACATATTCGTAACCGGTATCACTGCAAATCCGCACGACTGCTCGTCAGGTCGATAATAGTCGATAACATCACGCCTGTAATCCCCGAAAAGGTATGCAGAGGAGTGTAGTACACTCCTACGTGAGCACTGATCCAGACTCCGAGTCACTACTAGAAATTCTAAATTAGAAAATTCCCATAGTACCCGACCCGGGATTTGAA